>QXEO01000758.1:1186653-1260308 GCA_007115705.1 Dactylis glomerata
TTGTATGAAGAAAGTTTTCAAGTGTAGGGATTGGAGAATGATGAGATGAGTTGAAGAATGGACAAAAACTCAAGCTTGGGATGCCCATGCACCCCAAGAAATATCCAAGAGGTATAAGCGTCAAAGCTTGGGGATTCCCCCGAGGCACCCCTTCTTCGTCGGCAAAAATCAGGTCACCTTTCAACACACTATATTTTTATTGCTTCATGCACTATGCATTTTTCTTGGAGCGTCTTTATTTTTCAGTTTTGTTTAGTTTTGTTTGCTGCAATAAATGGTTGGACCCCAACAAATTTCTTTTGGAGGAGATTTACTCATTTTCATTTGCCAAGAACACTTCGTTTTTCACTCTTATCG
This sequence comes from Dactylis glomerata, assembly GCA_007115705.1. Taxonomy (NCBI): domain Eukaryota; kingdom Viridiplantae; phylum Streptophyta; class Magnoliopsida; order Poales; family Poaceae; genus Dactylis; species Dactylis glomerata. Next base: position 1,187,011 of record QXEO01000758.1, read on the forward strand.
TTCAACGAGTGTTCTCTTTTTCTAGAACTGCGTTTAGCTTTCATTTTTCACCTTGATTTTTGTTCAGATCTTGTTTTATCTGTGCATCAAGGTGTATTTGGATCTCTGGTCCATGTTGGTATTCATCAAAAGAGTTGTTTCAAAAAGGTTTGAATGGTGTTGAAAAAGAGAAAAAGTTTCATGCAAAAAAGTGGTACAAAAAGGAGCTTGTTTAGACTGTGGCTTAGACTTTTGCATGTCGTGCTTGATATCATTTTGATAGTATGTTTAATGATTTTTGCTGTAGCATGACTTGTCTCAAATGACTGAGATTTCTTAATGAGCCTTTGCAAAAATCATGCGTTGTTTTTATTATTTGGAAGCATTAATTTGGTTTTCTCCTTTGATGCTTTATTTGGGTTGACTTGGCGCATGCTCACAACATGTTTGACTCATACAAAGTCGCCATAAGCCTTTATGATAATTTATTTTTTGACTTTTGATGCCATTTTATGCTTCTCTTAATAATGTTTTGTCGCTATGCATGATTATGGCCGTTATTGCTCTCTTAGTTGGTCGCTCCCGGTCTTTTGCTAGCCCTCATTTTGTACTGAGTATGAGCTTTACTCGTGCATCCAACTCCCAAAAACCAAGTTATTCCATTGTGTCCACCATACATACCTATTAGCAATTTGGTATTCCAAAGTACATTTGACTTGCTTTTATCTATCCTTCAAATTAAACTCTTTTTGGTGTTATGCGAAAATTGGTCAGTAAAGCTCTCACAAACCTGATGGAACACTTTACTTTTCTCGCTTTTAAAATTTTGACATTGTGGCTCTCTTATGTTGAGTTGTTATGCTTGCAAGTTGTAAGTTGGAAATTAGCCAAACCATGCCGTCATGGGGTAAGCTTTCAACATTGCACCTCTTATTTGAGTTGATATCGTGATCTTTTGTTTATGGATACTCGCGATGTGAAACAAGTTGGGAATCTTGCGGGGTCATGGAGTTTTTATATGTGTTAGAGAAATGCCTGGGCCGCCAATCTAAGCCATGCATAATTCATGGTGGAAATTTACAGCATGCCCATAGTGAACATTCGACGATGCATCTCAAAATAAAAAGCTATACCAATGGTAAATAAAAGAGATGTCGAGGTGTTCATTGTCTGTTTTACCTATCATTTTGATGTGGGCTTGTTCTATGTCATCGGGCACGGAGGTACCCCATTGGCGGTTCTCGATGATACGCATTACAATGACAAGAGCTTGCTTGGGACTCTAAGTCGAGTAGCATGAGGTTTGGGTATTCATACTTCACGGGACACGAGGTTTTCAACTTATGATTTATCAAGTATATGCTTCATAATTGTACTCACATTAACTTTAACCATTCAAGATGCCTATGATGGGGGCAATGAGAGCTCAAAGCTAGTAAGTACCATAATTTTTGAAGGTTTATAAAACTTGCAATCACTGCTTCCCTCTGCAAAGGGCCTTTCTTTTACTTTTATGTTGAGTCTCCACCTTCTACCTTTATGCACCGTCTAAGAGAGCATAGTTGTCATTCTGAGTTTAATGTGCATAGTCCCAAAGTTTATCATTGATTGATTCATGATTTTGGTTTCACTTGTTCTTAAATTATTTGTATCTAGTCGCCCTCTTAAACTTAAAGGTGTCCTATGCATTTATGTTTTGTTATAACATGGTTGCTAAGTTTCTTCTATCAAGATTATGTCTTTCATGCCCATGTTTTAAGTTCTTTTGATCCTAGCACTCAATGCTTACATAGATGATCAAGATTGTGATGGTGCATGTCACCTCAAAAATTATTCTTTTGTTATCACTTACCTACTCGAGGACGAGCAGGAGTTAAGCTTGGGGATGCTTGATACGTCTCAAACGTATCTATAATTTTTGATGCTCCATGCTTGTTCTTACACCAATTGCTTAGTGTTTTGTTACACTTCGTGGCATTTTTATGCATTTTCCGGAACTAACCTATTAACAAGATGCCACAGTGCCAGTTCCATGTTTTCTGCTATTTTTTTGTTTTAGAAAAGTTACACAGGAAATATTTTCGGAATTGGACGAAACAAAAGCCGAACCTCCTAATATTTACCGAAGCTTCCAGAAGACCGAAGAGGAGACAGAGGGGGGCCACGGGCCGGCCACACCATGGGGCGGCGCGGCCAGCCCCTGGCCTGCACCCCCTATGGATGAGGCCACCCTGGTCCACTCCTGACGCCGCCCCTTTGCCTATAAAGACCCCCCGACGGGAAAAACCTAAATACTCGATCAATTTTCCAGAAATACATCGCGATCCGCCGCCATCGTCGACCTAAGATTGGGAGGGTCCAGAAGCTCTTCCCGGCACCCTGCCGGAGAGGGGAATCGCCACCGGAGGTCTTCTTCATTGCCATGCTTGCCTCCGGTGCGATGATTGAGTAGTCTACCTTGGACTATGGGTCCATAGCAGTAGCTAGATGGTTGTCTTCTCCACCATGTGCTTCATGTTTAGATCTCGTGAGCTGCCTTACATGATCGAGATTATCTTTATGTAATTCTACATGTTGTGTTTGTTGGGATTCGATGAATATTGGTGTTATGTTAAGTTGATGTTCTGAATTTTATCTTATGTTATCTCTATGTTGTTTATAATCTTGCATGCTCTCCGTTGTTAGTAGCTATCTTGGCCAAGTAGATACCAGTGACTCCAAGATGGGGTATTTATGCTCGATAGTTGGGTTCATGCCTCTATTTAATCTGGGGGAGTGACAGAAACCTCTAAGGTTGTAGATGTGTTGTTACCACTAGGGAGAAAACAACAATCTTGTGTCCAAGGACATTCATTTTGTTTACATTACACACTTTGCTTAATGCAGTTATCTGTTGTTCGCAACTTAATACTCAAGGAGTCCTCGGATGATTCCCCGCGAGTGGATTATTACTCATAGATGCAGTTGGATGGCGGTCTATGTATCTTGTTGTAATGCCCAGAGTAAATCTCATAGTGATCCTCTTGACATATGCACGTTATCTTTATTCTATCAATTGCCCAACTATAATTTGTTTACCCAGCATGTCGTTATTTATCTTATGGAGAGATACCACTAGTGAACTGTGGACCCCGGTCCAATTTCCTTTACATTGCTATTACTGTTTACTTTTACTCACACTGTTTACTTTACTCGCATACTACTATTACTTTCCACTCGATACGCTCAATCCTTTGTTTACAGCAAATCAGTGAGATTGACAACCTCATCGTAAGTTGGGAGCAAAGTTCTTGGTTGTGTTGTGTACAGGTTCCACGTTGCTGCTGGTGCAAAGCAAAGCCCTGGACGAGGCGCCTTATAAATTGTCCAGAGCTGTCGCGAAGCTAGCAGGCATCACCTTCTGAAGTTTGGCTTTTTCCTACTGGTTCGATAAACCTCGGTTTCTTAATGAGGGAAAACTTGCTACTGTGCTCACCATACCTTCCTCTTGGGGTTCCCAACTGGGTGGTTATCTGCCCGCATCACGTGTTCATCGTGTTCTTCATATTCATCCTCTTCCACCGCCACAAACCTCATGAATCCGTGAAGATCGGGCCACATCCTTGGGGTCAACCCCTATCATAGACACCCCGTATCAGTAATATTCTTGGGCGCCTTGTAAGTTAGCTCCCTCCATGAGAGCCGTTGACTTGAATACACATAGAAACATCATAGACAATGGAACTCTGCGCCTTCATCCGTTTGCGTCTTTTGAATGTTGCACTGCTGAGCTTTCCCTCCAGTCCCTCTCTCGTCTAGCTCTCGCACCTGTCTCTTGCCTTGATAGTCGCTCCTCGCCCGCCAGCCCCCCTCTCCCCCTCCTTCGGCGGCTTTGCTGGCCGGAGTGACTAAGAGAGGGGGTGCGGCCTCTCTGTATAGTTTGTAGTCTAGGTTGTTTTATTGTTTTACTGTCTGGCGCCTGGTCGCTGGGCGGAGCTCCTCCGGTGCTTGCGAGTGGCATCATCGGATTGGCGTTTGAACTCTCGGATATGGCATGGGCGTGGTGCCTCTGGCTGCATCCTCAGATTTCCTCGCCGCTGCCCTTCAATAAGATCTGGGCCGGTCTACCTCTGGATCTAGATTTAGGGTTGCCGGAGGCTCCCTTCTCTATGCTTCGGTGGAGGCCATCGAGCTCCATTGGATCCCTTTCGGTTTGCCGTGGTGGCGAGGGGAAGGCTGACAGTGGCTCTTTTGGTTCTCCGGCTAGGGATCCAGCGCTCGAAGCTGAGGGAGATCCGTCTCCCAGGACTGTCACCTCGCCGGCAAGAGGGCCGGTGTTAACTGCTGTCCTAGGCGTGGCGGAGCTCGCCTCGCATTCTGCTGCGACTCCTATCTTTGTGTCTGCGTCAGGGATTTGTCTTTGCGCCTTTCTTCTTCGCCTGCCTCCTCCCGCCCATGGCAGGTGCGGCGAGTTCGATGGCGGGACGTTTTGATTCCTCAGCGTCTGCGGTGAATCTTATGCAGCTACTCGCGTCCAGCAGTTCTGAAGTTCGGAAGCGTGGTTCTCGAGCAACTCCTCGGCAGCGGGTGAAAGCCTTCCATCAACCAAGGTCCTTCGAAGAGACCTATCCTCAAGCCGGTGAAAGGCTCCGGCAAAGCAGCCTCCATGGTGAGGCCCTCTTCGAGATCTGCTACCGCGTTCATCGTCGGTTCGGCGGCAAGTGGTTCTGTCCCTGCTTCTGTGCTTGACTGTGACAGTTTCGGTCTCTCGCCCGATGGTGGTGAAAGAGAAGGATCTGATTGCTTTCTCACATTTTTTAGCGAGGTATTTTCTATAAATACTAGAGACCTATGTGTAATTTCTATTTCTTGTGGGGTCCTTTGTAACTGTCTGGTCACGACTTGAAAGAGCATTTGCCCCCATGTGTGGTTTTGGTAATTAATGACAATCCCTATGGACTAATGTTTGCATCGAGTTATATTTGTAGGACTTGTCCGTAGACAACGCTTAGAGCCATATGTTGGTTTCAAGGTTGTAAGAAGATGCAAATAAAGAAGTTCATGTGATGATCAAGGGAGTTGAGCCTATAGAAGACATCATCATTATGAAGGAAGAAGATGAAGTCCAATGTTGATCAAGTCGAAGCGCAAGTCAAGATAGGCATATAGAAGATATCATTTGCTTGAAGCTCGGTGTCCATTTGGTGTTAATGTACATGTGAAGATATTTCTACTAGTGTCTCTCCCATGGTGAAGTATGGGGGAGCAATCCGCAAGACTTCACCGAGCAAGCGCAATCAAGAAAGGTAGTCCAACTTGAGAAGATCAAGATCGTCACTATCTAGCTCAAGTGGAAGGCGCAAGGCAAAGGTATGATCTTGATAGGTTTTCTTTCTTACCGGTCTCATAGTGTTTGGGAGACTGGGTTTTAGGATCGATAGCCGTACTATCAAGAGGGGCTCTCGAGTGAGTAACTTATTCGTATTGTTCGGAGAGAGCTCAAACCTTTGCATACTTGGCATTATCTTTCTTGGTTCTTATTTGGATTTTATCCATGTGAGGTTCTAGAGCTTGTGGTTATTTCCATGACAAGCTCTAGCTCATCAAAAATGGATTTTGTATGGAACTCTAATTGCGTTTTGGGTGTTTGGAGGTTTTACCGATTCATCTTTATAGCTAAGTCAAACCTTTTATCATTTGGTTTCATCCTCTTTTGTTGGACTATGATGTTTCTATGGATGATGTTGTAGAGCTCATCGTGGTGATTCCAACGAGCCCAAGATCATCGAAAACGGAGTCCGGATGCAAAATTTATCGCTGTTTTCGTGTTGCTCACTTTTCTTGGGCGGATTATCCGGCCCAGTTTTGGAAAAATCCGGCCCAAAAATCCGGCCTTAAATCTGAGTGACGCGCACTTTGCCAACTTCTGGTCCTTAGCCATTTTCAGGGGGGGGGGCGGATTATCCGGCCCAGTTTTGGAAATATCCGGCCGAAATATCCGGCCCCGGATCTGGACGACGCGCGCGAAGTCCTTAGCAGTTTGGGGGGGGGAGGGCGGATTATCCGGTCCAAACTTGGACCGGATTATCCGGCCCTGCTGTACTGCAACGGCTACAATCCCGGGAGGGGTATAAATACCCCTCCCCTTCTTCAAGCTTGGGTTAGCTCGTTTTCCCCTCTCTCTCCCTCCATTGTTGACCTTGGAAAGCTTGCCCATCTCTCAATTCCTCCCATGATTCTTGCATATCTTTGAGGGAAAAGAGAGAGGAGATCTAGATCTATATTTCCACCAATCACTTTCTCCTCTTTGTGAGGGGAACCCATTGGATCTAGCTCTTGGAGTTCTTTGTGGATTTCTTCCTTTGTTCTTCCTCTCATATCCCTCCATAGCATTTGTTGCTTTGGTAGGATTTGGGAGAAAAGGATTTGAGCACTTCGTGTGTCCTTGCCATTGCATCGGTTGCATCGGTTTGAGTTCTCCTCGGAGATTCGGTAGTGAAAGTTCGTTGAGCTTTTTACTCTTGGGTTCTTGGAACCCTAGACGGCTTAGTGGCTTAGTGGTTACTTGGGAACCTCCAATTAAGTTGTGGAGATCTTCCCAAGCTTTGTGGTGCCTCCGTGGCAATTACTTGGGGACCTCCAATTAAGTTGTGGAGATCTTCCCAAGCTTTGTGGTGCCTCAGTGGCGATTCTTGGGAGCCTCCAATTGAGTTGTGGAGATTGCCCCAAGCTTGTACGGGTTCGGTGACTGCCCTCAAGTGTCCCATAGTGGTCGGGTCTTCCATCTTGGTGGGAGGGCTCGAGGAGATTACGGTGAGCCTCCGTGGCGTTTGGGGAGCCTTGTGCCTCCACACCGCTCCAACGGAGATTAGCACTCGCAAGGGTGTGAACTTCGGGATACATCATTGTCTCCGCGTCCCTCGGTTATTTCTATACCCGAGCTCCTTTACTTATGCAATTTATTTTGTGATAACCTTCGTGCTTGAAGTTATATATATCTTGCTATCTCATAGTTGCTTATCTTGTCTAGCATAAGTTGTTGGTGCACATAGGTGAACCTAGTTTGTTTAGGTTTTGTATGCTTGGCAAATTAAACGTTAGTTTTATTCCGCATTTGTCAAGCCACTCGTAAAAGTTTTAAATCGCCTATTCACCCCCCCCCCTCTAGGCGACATCCTTGTACTTTCATTTGGTATCAGAGCAAGGTCTCTCATTTTAGGGCTTCACCGCCTTGAGAGCAAAGATGTCGGCTAGGGGATTAGTGCACAATGACACCTTTATATTTGATGGCACTAATTATGATATATGGAAAATTTGCATGCTTAATCATTTTCGTGATATGGACCCAAATATAGAGAGAATTCTAGATATGGGTTTCTCTTCTCCTAAGGATTCCCAAAGTCTATCTTTAGAGGAGAAGAGAAACTCTTATCTTAATTCTCGAGCTACTAATGTGCTTGTTGATTTTGTGAGCAATGCAGTTATTCTTGCAATCATGCCTTTCCGTAGCGCTCATGAGTTTTGGACAAAGATTCAAGACAAATATGACATGTCCAACAAGATTGAGGATGATTGTATTCCCTCCACTTCCTGTCGTGATGAACTCTCTTCCACTTCACCAAAGTGTAGCAAGACACAAGGTAACTCTATGGTGAATGGTGATGGAAATTGCAATGTTGATAGTAAGCTTACTTGTGATGATCATTCATCTCTATCTCATTGCCATGCTTCATCTTTGGACTTAAACACTTCTAGCACCATAAATGCTTTACATGCTTGTGTTGATAGTCCTTGCATATCATGTGTATGCTCCTTGAACACATCTCATAATGATATGCTTACTTCATCTTGTTGCCATGATATAAATGCCTCTAGTTCCTCTAGTTGTTGTGTGTCTAACAATGTAGAGGAAACCGGAAATTCTATTGGCCAAGACATGATCTCGCTTGGTGCTTCAAGTATTTATTCATCATCTTCAATTGATTCCCACATTTGCCTTATGGCTAGGGCTTCAAAGGTAACTCCTTCTTTGGAACCCAATATATCTAGTGATGATGAGAATGAGGATAATGAAGAAGAATATGATGATCTTGCTTCTTTATTTGAGAAGAGTGAAATGTTTTTTCATGCTATTCGTAAGAATAAAATTGCTTGCTCTTACTTCTATAAGATTTTGGCTATTGCCACCGAGAGCAATAAAATTATTGAGGAGCATGAGAATACCATTTTTTAAATGCAAGGTCATGCCCGTGATTACGCGGATGAGATTGCGGATCAAAAAGAAGCTCTAGAAGAAGAACAAACACTACAACATAACAGACATGTAGAGACGTTCAATTTAGGTGCTAAAGACGCTTTAAAGCATCACTACATGTTTGTAGAGTCGCTTGTGTAAAGCGTCGTAGAAGCGTCTCCTTATACACCGTCTCAATTCTGTAAAGACGCATTAGAAGCGTGCTTATATGGCATGAGACGTCCATAGAGTGTGCCTATCCTGCTAAAGACGTTGTGCTAAATTCCTCCACACAACGTCTTTACAGTACGTTCTGGCGTCCTAAGAATCTTAAGACGTTTTCTTCTTTTACATGAAAATGATTATTTTATAGTTGTGGCCAAATTGCTGCTACGTATATGGATAAAGTTCACACATGACTTCAGAAACCCATAACACAACAGAAGAATACACTAAATTATTCTAAAACATAAATTTATTTCTTGAGAACAACAATACTTTACATATGATTTGTACATTATCAGGAACAATTACAAGCTTGACAAGTAAAAAATCCTTCAAATCTTATACATTGTTTCTAGTAATTGGAATATGCCACAAGCTTCCGCATGGAGAAATGGTATATCAGCTCTCCGTGGCCACTAGTGTTGATTTGCCTTGCAGTGTTCTGTGTTGTAGCTTAAAAAGCTTCACAAACAATTACGCTGTAGAAAAGTCAAGTGAAACATTAAAAAGCTAAGTGGTAATAAAATTCAGTAAGTCCTACTTTCCACGTGCACAAATGAAGCACATACCACGGGTGTTTACCATCAGAGCAGTATCCGTATAATGGAGAACCATGTCTTCACATTGATATACTGTCGCATAAATACTGGCTGCTGCAAGAAGAGAAGAACAGTTACTATAAATACTAAATAGGTGTACCGAAGTAAGCTTATCACTTGGAAGAAAATAAAATGGCACGTACCTTAGCATTGGCTTTACGAGTAGATCATGCTGAAGGACCAATTCTTTGAGTCCACAATAATGACTACATTAGAAATGCAAATAATATCCCGAAGCTGCAGAACAATTGACCATAAAGTCTGTGTCATCTTCTTTCCAAATGCTACAGATTGCTTGTGAGCTTTCCAATTACTCAGATGTACCATCTTCTACATATTCTGTCTAGAATTTCTTTACAACCATCAGCCAGCCCATAGAATATATAAGAACAAGCTATATATTCATGGTAAGTATATAACGCTAAGAGTGTAAATAGACTTCTAACCTGGCATACAGAAAATGACAAGAATCACCAATGGAGGTGCTCCGTTGCATCTTTCATTGTTTCACATTAAACTAGATTTCTGAAGAGAAACTGCAATAAATTAACAGGCTAAACAAAAGCAATAATCTGATATGCTTATTGAAAACATGTGACGTCAGCCTGCACAAGAAAGAGAAAAAATCATAAGCCCTAATGTAGCAAATAATTGCACAAAACGATGTTATACATTCTTCTGACATAGAACTTCTAGATGAATCAATAGTTCAGTACTTCAAAAAGCAAAGAAAATGCTATAATTTGCCCTTTCGATCAGACAGAAGTAGTCAAAGCATAGTAAATAAATCATGTAAACTGGACAAACGCAACAGCTTAATCGTTTGCCCAAAATATTTCACCTTATTGGCTGATTGCAGATGACTTGAAAAAAAATATGTCTCGCAGATCTGCCTGCAACAGCCTGCCACCACCATTTATTGGGCATTGACCTCTAACGAAGGAAAGAAATTAGATGATAGCAAAACATCAAAGGACAAGGAATGGAACGGGGATGAATTAACTAGCATACCTGCAAATCGGAGCCTTTGCAAATTGCAAGTTACGCCCGCGCACCATGGACACGACGTGTGGCCGGTGGGCAGCTTCATCAATGTTTTTTGGTTGTGGAACCGAGGCTTCGAGGTGAACGTCGACCTGTGGGTGGATCTGGCTGCAGAGAAGAACACTAGATCGGAGACAATAGAAACTTCAGAGCGGCAGTTTTAGGTTCTCCAAGACTCGGCGGCGGCTGAGGGAGAGGGGTTGGAAGAAGAGTTTTCTAAATGGGCTGGGCCATAAATAAATATTAAGACGTGCTAATCTTGAGACGACATGGGCAGCATCTCATAAAATGTCCCTAGCAACCCGAGGGTCCTGGACATAGAGACGTGATTAAAAACGTCTAATACAAAACGTCCTTACGTGACGAGTTTCTTGTAGTGTAAACCACCAAGGAATCTCTTGAGGAGACCTTTACTTTAGAATTATCTAAAATAAAGAAATCCTATGATAGAACTCTTGTGGTGGCAAATGATTTTGAAACTAAATATGAAGAGCTTGTAGTTACTTATGCTAAACTCCTTGAGAATGTTGTGCTTCTTAAAAATGACTCTAGGGTCATTTCGTGTGAGCCCATCATTCTCACCGAGTCGCATGAGCAACTTAAAGCTTCAAATTCAAATGAGCTTACTAAATTGTCTTCTCCGCTTTCCATTAGTGATGATGCTTGTGCTACTAACTCGACTCCTTGTGAAGCATCCATCTTGAAGGAGAATGTTGAGCTAAGGGCTCAACTTGATTTGCTAACTAGCAAATATGGGAAATTGGAAGAAAATCATGAAAAGCTCTCTAGCTCCCATGAGGATCTTCTAGCTTCCCATGATAGGCTAAAATTAGCTCATGAGGCTATTATGTCAAAGGTAACATCTAGTGAGCCTCATGTGGACATTTGCACTACTTCTCAAAATGCCATATTGCCTTGTGCTAGTCCTAGTAATTCATCCACTCATAACATTGCTACATCTTGTGATGAATTACTTTCCTTGTTGCTCTAACAATGAAGCTTCTACTTCCTCTAGTACTTGTGTTGTTACTAACCATGTAGAGGAAATCGAAGAGCTCAAGGCCCAAGTCTCTTCTTTGAAGAAAGACTTGGTAAAGAGTCATGAAGGGAAATCCAAACTCGATAATATGTTGAGTGTGCAAAAATCCCCCAATGACAAGAGTGGACTTGGGTTTATCTCCAACAACAACAAGAAGTCCACGGTTAACAAGAAGAAGAAGGGCCAAGGACAAGTCAAAGATCCGGCCAAGATTGTTTGCTTCAAGTGCAAAATTGAAGGGCACCATGTTAGATCTTGCCCTTTGAAGAAGAAGGCATTAGTTGAGAAGCAACAAGGGAAGCGGCCTCAAGTTCAAGGGCACGCTCAACCTCGTGTTGAAGAAATGCCACTTCCCAAGAAGAATCAAGCTAATGCTCCCATTGCGGAGAAATCAAGTGAGAAGAAGGTGAAGAAAAGAACTTGCTACACATGCCGTGAGAAGGGCCACCTATCTTCTTCATGCACTATGGGTAACTCATCCAACCCTATCATAATTGATGATGCTTATTCCCTTTGCAAGGATAAGGTTGGCAATGTGTTTGCCAAATTTGTTGGTACTCCATGTGGTGTCAAGAAAAGAACCATTTGGGTGGCCAAGCCTATTGTGACTAACCTCTTAGGACCCAACTTAGTTGGGGACCATCACACCAAAACTTGATCAATAGGTGTTTGTTGGAGGGCATTGGAGACTTGGCTATATCATGAAGAATTAAGGGATCTTCATCAATATATTGTCTCAAGTCAAGTCAATTGGATTATCTTGTTTATATCATATATCCAATGTTCCTCTTTGCGGTAACATGTACTCAACTTATCTACATTGAAAGTTACTCGCCCCTTTTGCATGTGTTGGTTGTGTTCCATTACATGTGTTGGTATATGTTGTGCTACCTACTTGTTTTATTTTGATTAATCAAGTATGTACTTGTGGGTTTGCATACCATGTATGTGTGTTTGTGTTTGAGCCTTATTGCATCTTTGTTTATATTATTTGGCTTTTTTTTTAGAGACTAATGGACTATCCATTTTGGGGGAGTGATATGCTTTGGCACTTCACAATCCTAAATATGTGTGCACATGAGGAATACCACTTAGTGTTTATATTTTTAAATTATCTAGTCTCTATGTGGTATGTCATGCTCATGAGAAATTCAAATTCTATAATGTCCATTAATCATCTCATGTTGGATTTTATTTGCCTCTTGTGAAAATAAATGCTTTATCACATTATGGGGGAGTAATATGCTTTGTGCATACTACAAACCAATAAAATGTGTATATTTGAGGTTGTGTCACATAGTGTTGATATTGCAAATTATCTTTCTTCTATGTGACATGTTTGCTCAAACAAGTTTCAATTTGCCAAATTGTTTTATTGCTCTTGTTTTGGATCTTGTTTGTGAGATACATTCTTGGTAGGGTTTTCCTAAAATGTGGAATTCTACATCATAGTTGGAAAACCATTTGCTTCAAGTTATCCTAATCATTTCTTTGTGTGATTGTTTAACTATTTGAGTCTATCAAGAATATCTTCTTTAGCATGGTGTTTAATTCTTATCCTTTTCATATGCTTCTTGTTGTGAAGATGACCTTGGATTTATGTGTAAAATACCATTGGGAAATTAATAACTCCAAATACCTCTTGTCCTTGGACAATTGGTAATTTATCATGTGGTATATATATTGATCATCTTTACATTGGCTATTGCTTTTAATTACTTTATCTCTTGAAAAGAAATGTATTTGTTTTATTTTCCATTGTCTTCCTTGACTCTTGTGAGTCCATTTGATTTTGTTGAACTTGTTTTGTGTTATTCTTAATGTAGGTAGAGATGATGATCCCATTTGTGTGCATTTTGTATTCAAATGCAAAATCATAAATAATGCACTAATCTTGGGGGAGCTCTCCTATATTTTCTATAACATACTCTTGCGGCTTATTTCAATTGGTATTGGTTATTGTTGGTAGACAAATCTTTTCTTTTTGGTACTTAGTGTGCCATCATAAAAGAGTGGAGAGTTTGGTTTGTTTGTTGGAACCTTGCTCTCTTTGGGAGAATGGCTATCTCTTCTCTTGTTTTTGCTCTATATTCTTAAAATGAGATAAGTCATTGGGCATGTGTGTTTTAGTGATCCTTTATGCTCATTGGCGTGTGCTTTGTTCACTTGGTGGACTTTGGAGTCATTTTTGTGTTGAGTTGATTCTTTGATAAAATTTTGGACAACCTTTAGTTCTTCACACCTTTGTGTGACTTCTTGGTCTTCTTGGTGTTTTGTCCAAATTGTATTTCTTTTGGATCTTGAAAGTCGTGTGCATGCATATTTACTAAATATATACTTTATGGCATGCTTTGCTTTCTTTGATTCAATATATAGGGTAAACTCCAATAAATCCTAAATCGGCTAAGATGTGCATGAAATTCAAGTTCATATCTATATGCACATATTTATGTGGAGCTTGTCCTATATATTGTAGTGTCTAACTACTTTGGACCCAATGAGTTTGGGGACCATATTGTACTTGAATTTGTTTTAGGTACATGGGAGATATATTGGTGCTTGTCTCAATAATAAGCATGAAGCAGTGACTAGTTGATAATTTGTGGCAAGCTAGGATTATTGAAGAACTCCTATCTACTACATCCTTCCAATGGTATCTCGGTAACAAGTATCTTATTCATGCATACTTTTCTAGCATCTAACCTTGTGTGGGTCATTTCATGGCATGAAAATCTTTATTTGCAAAGATCTTAATGAAACCTCTCTATTGAAAATATGAGTAATTTGAGATGAGTGCATATTTTGGGGAATATATAAAATCATGCTCATGATTCACCCTTCCCAAATATGTCTATCTAGCAATTTTATTGCATATCAATTCCTCAAGTTCCTCACATATGCAATATTGATGAAAGTGCAAATTTAGTTCCTTCTTGTGGTACACTTATTTGTGATACTTGTTGCTTTTCTCAAAACATCCCAACTATCTTCTTTCCCTTGTTGATATTTGTGATGTCTTTGACATGTTTGTGGTTGAAGTTCTTCAATATGCAATAAGATAAATTGAGCCTTTGGCTATACTTTAAAAGTAAAAATCTCATTGGTATATTGCATGAACTTGTTTGGATATCATGTTCTATTCTTTGTATCTATTTTATGTGTACATGTTTCTTTGTGATAATTATCTTTGTGATGTTGTCTACTTAGAAACTTATACACATGAGAGATGATATCTCCTTATTTGATATATTTTTTTAAACCTTGTGTGTTGGGATGGAATGCTAAGCAATATCATTCATTGAAGACTATGTGGATGCTCTATGTACATCTTTATACTAGTCTTATAATATACTTTGTCATTCCTATCACACATTACTTTGGTTGAGCCGTTTAATACGTTGGTTCCTTATTTGTTGCACAACCATTTCCTTGATGCAAGTGTTAAGTTTGATTTCTTTTCTATGGTCTCTTGCTAATGGTTCCTTTTAAATGATATTGAGGGAGTGAGGATTCCATGTTGTGCAAATTGTATTCAAATGCAAACATTCTATCTTATGCATGTACCTTGGGGAGCTTCCTCATTTCATTTTAAAGCACCATTTTGTGGTTATCATAGTATTTGATGTCACTTGCTATCATTATGTTTTGAATAATATCGAGGGAGTGATGATTCCATGTTTGTGCACCTTATACTTTAATTCAAATGGAATATGTTGTGCACAAACCTTAGGGAGCTTCTTCATATTATTTAGAGCATTGTTTTGGTCTTCTCATAATATCTTTATTTGATTCACTATTTGGATCTTTTGATTGCTATCTTCATTTGTTGGAAGTTTAACCATCATGTCATCCTATTTTGTTTGCAATCTTTGATCCTCAATATAGTTTGATTTCCTCCAAATTTTTGTCCTTGAATTTGTGCATGTGTTTTCATTTTTTTTGTGCCATGCACACCTTGAGGAGGAACTCTCACTATATTAGCCTTCTAAGCCTTTCCGCCCATTTTGGCAATGGATGCCAATGGGGGAGAAGTTTCGAGGGTTTGAAGGGAATTGGGCTTCATGCTTTGGTTTTGTTCTTAAGCATTTGCCTTGCATGCTTTGCATGGTTGAGTATATATAGTGGAAACTCCACCAACAACTTTGGTTGGCAATATATGCAATGAATCCAAGTTCATTCACACGTGCATAGATTGTGGGGGAGTTTGCTCTATATATGATGGTTCTAGTAACATCACATACTTTTGTAGTATTTGATGTTAGTGTAACCATCTTAGTTCTTTACATTCATTATATAAACCCTCTCAAAGAGATTGTCATCAATTACCAAAATGGGGGAGATTGAAAGAGCATTTGCCCCCATGTGTGGTTTTGGTAATTAATGACAATCCCTATGGACTAATGTTTGCATCGAGTTATATTTGTAGGACTTGTCCGTAGACAACGCTTGAGCCATATGTTGGTTTCAAGGTTGTAAGAAGATGCAAATAAAGAAGTTCATGTGATGATCAAGGGAGTTGAGCATATAGAAGACATCATCATTATGAAGGCAGAAGATGAAGTCCAATGTTGATCAAGTCGAAGCGCAAGTCAAGATAGGCATATAGAAGATATCATTTTCTTGAAGCTCGGTGTCCATTTCGTGTTAATGTACATGTGAAGATATTTCTACTAGTGTCTCTCCCATGGTGAAGTATGGGGGAGCAATCCGCAAGACTTCACCGAGCAAGCGCAATCAAGAAAGGTAGTCTAACTTGAGAAGATCAAGATCGTCACTATCTAGCTCAAGTGGAAGGCGCAAGGCAAAGGTATGATCTTGATAGGTTTTCTTTCTTACCGGTCTCATAGTGTTTGGGAGACCGGGTTTTAGGATCGATAGCCGTACTATCAAGAGGGGCTCTCGAGTGAGTAACTTATTCGTATTGTTCGGAGAGAGCTCAAACCTTTGCATACTTGGCATTATCTTTCTTGGTTCTTATTTGGCTTTTATCCATGTGAGGTTCTAGAGCTTGTGGTTATTTCCATGACAAGCTCTAGCTCATCAAAAACGGATTTTGTATGGAACTCTAATTGCGTTTTTGGTGTTTGGAGGTTTTACCGATTCATCTTTATAGCTAAGTCAAACCTTTTATCATTTGGTTTCATCCTCTTTTGTTGGACTATGATGTTTCTATGGATGATGTTGTAGAGCTCATCGTGGTGATTCCAACGAGCCCAAGATCATCGAAAACGGAGTCCGGATGCAAAAGTTATCGCTGTTTTCGTGTTGCTCACTTTTCTTGGGCGGATTATCCGGCCCAGTTTTGGAAAAATCCGGCCCAAAAATCCGGCCTTAAATCTGAGTGACGCGCACTTTGCCAACTTCTGGTCCTTAGCCATTTTCAGGGGGGGGGGGGCGGATTATCCGGCCCAGTTTTGGAAATATCCGGCCGAAATATCCGGCCCCGGATCTGGACGACGCGCGCGAAGTCCTTAGCAGTTTTGGGGGGGAGGGCGGATTATCCGGTCCAAACTTGGACCGGATTATCCGGCCTTGCTGTACTGCAACGGCTACAATCCCGGGAGGGGTATAAATACCCCTCCCCTTCTTCAAGCTTGGGTTAGCTCGTTTTCCCCTCTCTCTCCCTCCATTGTTGACCTTGGAAAGCTTGCCCATCTCTCAATTCCTCCCATAATTCTTGCATATCTTTGAGGGAAAAGAGAGAGGAGATCTAGATCTATATTTCCACCAATCACTTTCTCCTCTTTGTGAGGGGAACCCATTGGATCTAGCTCTTGGAGTTCTGTGTGGATTTCTTCCTTTGTTCTTCCTCTCATATCCCTCCATAGCATTTGTTGCTTTGGTAGGATTTGGGAGAAAAGGATTTGAGCACTTCGTGTGTCCTTGCCATTGCATCGGTTGCATCGGTTTGAGTTCTCTTCGGAGATTCGGTAGTGAAAGTTCGTTGAGCTTTTTACTTTTGGGTTCTTGGAACCCTAGACGGCTTAGTGGCTTAGTGGTTACTTGGGGACCTCCAATTAAGTTGTGGAGATCTTCCCAAGCTTTGTGGTGCCTCCGTGGCAATTACTTGGGGACCTCCAATTAAGTTGTGGAGATCTTCCCAAGCTTTGTGGTGCCTCAGTGGCGATTCTTGGGAGCCTCCAATTGAGTTGTGGAGATTGCCCCAAGCTTGTACGGGTTCGGTGACCGCCCTCAAGTGTCCCATAGTGGTCGGGTCTTCCATCTTGGTGGGAGGGCTCGAGGAGATTACGGTGAGCCTCCGTGGCGTTTGGGGAGCCTTGTGCCTCCACACCGCTCCAACGGAGATTAGCACTCGCAAGGGTGTGAACTTCGGGATACATCATTGTCTCCGCGTCCCTCGGTTATTTCTATACCCGAGCTCCTTTACTTATGCAATTTATTTTGTGATAGCCTTCGTGCTTGAAGTTATATATATCTTGCTATCTCATAGTTGCTTATCTTGTCTAGCATAAGTTGTTGGTGCACATAGGTGAACCTAGTTTGTTTAGGTTTTGTATGTTTGGCAAATTAAACGTTAGTTTTATTCCGCATTTGTCAAGCCACTCGTAAAAGTTTTAAATCGCCTATTCACCCCCCCCCTCTAGGCGACATCCTTGTACTTTCACGACTGCTTCCGTAAAAAAATGACAAAAATGGCCTTTTTCACGAAGTTTAACACAAAATAAACCGTGTTTCAAAAAAATTCACGATCTGACCCTTTTGCACGGCGCCCACCACCATGGCGACGTGGTTGTATTGTATGGCGCCGTCCCCCATGGCGCCATGGTATTTTCCAACGTGGCGGCTTGGGCCCGCAACTTGTATGTATGGCGCCATTGGTCACAGCGCCGTGTGTCCGAACCATGGCGCCCTTGGCCATGGCGCCATGGTCTGGACATGTTTAAGTGGCTGGGCCACCCATAGCCAATCTCCTTCCTGACCCCCACCTCTTCCTCCTCGAGCTCGAGCGCCCCCTCCTGTGTCTCTCTCTCTCGTCCTACTGTCCTTCCTCTCAAATCCCTCCGATTAGGAGGGATTTCTTCGTGGATTTCGACCTCCCTCCATTCCTCAAGGTATTCTCCATGGCTACCCTCGTTTTTGTCCAATTAAAATCTTGAGATTTGGTTGTTTTGCTTCATATTTCTTGTAACCCTAGAAATATGAGTTGGAAGAAATAATTTTGTGTTTTGTTGTTGTATTGACCATAGGTGGTTGCTATTCTTGTAGATGTGTAAGCTAGGGTTAGGGGTTTGTTAGGGTTAGGGTTATGGTTGGGGTTAGGGTTAGGGTTATGGTTGGGGTTAGGGTTATGGTTGGGGTTAGGGTTGGGATTAGAGCTAGGGTTAGGGTTAGGGTTATAAAATTTCTCATAGCTTTATTATGGAGGTAATAATAATATTGTTGTGATGAATTTTGGTTCATATATGTTCTAGATGGCGAGAATTGTGAATGTTCATCATGTGGACTATGCCGCTTTTGAGAAGGGAGACTCCGAATATGATGACCCGGAGGAGGTAGTGGTCATTTTTGCCACTAGTCCTAGCTTTGCCGAATTGGTGGAAAATGTCCGAAGAGAGTTGAATTGGATGGACGAGAATGACGAAGTTGAATTGATTGGAAGGTATAATGTTAGCTTCTCACATCACACTCGTTGGAAAACAATGCATGTGAACTCCGAGTTGCATTGGCAAGCATATAAGGAGGTGGTGTTGGCCTCGCAAGATAAATCTCTTGAGTTATTTGTGAAAAAGAAAGTTGGTGGTAGGTTGCAAATTGACTTGAATCGGCATGCTTCCCCTTGTGATGCTAGTACCCTGATTTGACATGATCCACATGTCAACCCGGATGTCGATGTGTATGATGCAACAATGAGCCAACCTCCAATGACACAACTGTTGAGCCCAGTTAGCAATGACCATCACGAGCATCAAGAATTGGACATTGAGGAGGATGAGATCGAGGGCGATGAATCAGAGGCATATCTTCACGATCATTATGTTGGTGATGTGGAGGTCAATTGCATGGAAGAGGACATGGACCATAAAATACCATACATGCGAGCCTATATGTGTGACTTCGAAGATGACGGCCCGGATGAAGAAATAGACGAGGATGGATTGACTGCTAAAGAAGCCAAAGATTTTAAGAAGGTAATAGGCCAGGATCATTGAACATCATTGTTCCATGATCTAAGCCTTGCCCATAAAGAAATTGTTGATGGTGGCACAAGCAAGATTCTTGCACCAAGGATATCTTCGAAGCGAGAGAACAGTCCAACTGCCAATGTTATTAGTGAAGGAGCAATGTTCAAAAATTTGGTAGAACTTCTGATGTGGCTCAAGGACTATGCGGTTAAGTACCATCGACCGTTCAAGGTGGAGCACTCAAACTCAAAAGTGCGCTACACAGTGAAATGTAAGGAATCCAAGAATCATTGTCCATGGGTTGTCTATGCTAGATGTGTGAAAAGTGGTCCGGAATGGAAGATAACAAGTTGTGTATTTCATCACCGATGTAGAGGCAAGGATATTGATGCTGCTGGTGTAAAGGATGATCACCGTCAATTGACCTCTAAATTGATTGCGCACAGATTTTCTTCCTCCATAAAGATACTACCAACATATCCCATTAAGGCGTTGATAGAGATGGTGCATGAGGTCTTCACTTACACAATCAAGTACGGGAAGGCATGGAAGGCCAAGCAAGCCGCCTTTGAGATATTGTATGGTGGTTGGGAAGAATCATACAACCGCGTTGGTATGGTCTTCGGCAACAAACCCGGGCATGTACCATGTGGTGGAGCCCTTAGGATCGGTCACCCGGATATATAAGGACGAAATAGTCCGAGTATTTGGGCGTGCATTCTCGACCTTTGGACCTTGCATAAGGGCATTTCAGCATTGCAGGCCCGTGATTGCCATGGATGGAACCTTTTTGAATGGCCAATACAAGGGCACATTGTTGACGACGATAGGTAATGATGGCGGCGACAAATTGGTACCATTGGCTTTCGCTTTGGTATCGGCTGAGAACAACGAAAATTGGGCTTGGTTTCTAAATCTAGTGAGGACCAAGATAATTGGACCTCATAGAGAGGTTTGCATAATATCTGACCACCACCAAGGGATTCTAAATGCAGTGCAGATTGACATTCCAGGACATGCTCGTGTGCACCATAGATGGTGCATGAGGCACTTCGTCTCAAACTTCTATAGGGCATGTGGAAACAAGGAATTATCAGACCTTCTTAAAGATTGTTGTCTCGCCTTCACCGCTCGTCATTTTTCAAAATTGTATGACAAAATTTATGGCCTAGAAAATGAGGGTGGTAAAGAATTCCTAAGAAGGAACTTCCCCGATAAGGAAAAGTGGGCACGGGCTTACGACTACCAAGGGATAAGGTATGGGGACATGATGAACAACATGGCCAAATGTTTCAACAATGTGTTGAAGGGTGTTCGCGCATTGTCCGTTTCGGCAATAGTGGAATACACATTCCAAAAGTTGAATATGTACTTTCAAAACTACAGTGAGGAAACTGCTAAGCTGATGTCTGGGAATAATAAGGAAGAGAAGGTGTACACGTATCCACCGAATGTTGACGGATGGATAGAATACCAGGCTTGGAAGGCAGATAATAACAGAGTTGAATGCTTCGATTACATAGAGTTGATATTCCAAGTAAATGAGCAAGGAGGAACAACACGAGACGGTGTGCAATACAGAGGCGGGTCTTTCAAGACATATCTTAAGAGCGGAGAGTGCTCATGCGAGAGGCCTACAAAGTTTCACCTCCCATGCTCCCACTTGTTGGCAGCATCACGGACAAGAAATTTGGGTGCCAATATTTCAAGTAATGTAAGGATGGAAGAGTTTTCAATCGAGACGGTGAAAAGGACATGGGCACCGAGGTTCTAGCCCTACTTAGACAAATCCCATTGGCCGGACTATCATGGACTCCCACTATACCCCGATGAAGAGACTAAGGTCATAACACATGGTAGACGAAAAACAAAACATTTTAGGAATGACATGGATGATTGGGGTGGTGGATTCCATCGTGAATGGGGGAACCAACATTTCGCGGAACCTCGCGAGAGCTCCCATTGTGGAGAATGTAACAATGAGGGACACAACACAAGAGGTTGTAGCAAAAAGAAGAGATCAAAGGGAGATGATGGTGAAAGTATAAGTGGTGGTCGTGGCCGTGGCTGTGGGGGTGAAGAAGGTGGTGGCCGTGGCCGTGGGAGTGGTGGTGAAGAAGGTGGTGGCCGTGGCCGTGGCCGTGGGGGTGAAGAAGGTGGTGGCCGTGGATTAATGTTGAACCTTGTAATGATGTGAACCAATGTTTGTTGTGAACTCCACTTCGTGGATTAATGTTGAACTCCTTATAATGATGTGAAACTGTTATTTTGCGTTTTGGTACTTTTATGATGTGAACCTTAGCAGATAGTTGAACCAATATTGTGTTGAATGCTTTAGTTTGGCAGCGCGGTGCCCTATCTCATGGCGCCATGGTATCATTGCATGGCGCCCTAACTCATGGCGCCGTGGTGTTCGACCTCCCCAAACGGCTAAGTCATTTTCCAATTCGGTACTGTGATCCGAGCCAGACCCGGCGCTATGGTGTGGCGCCATGGTTTCAAAAGCACGGCGCCCTGCCCTATGGCGTCGTGGTATCATTGCACGACACCCTGCCCTATGGCGCCGTGGTGTTCGACCTCCCCAAACGGCTAAGTCCTTTTCTGATTCAGTACTGTGATCCGAGCCAGACCCCGGTGCCATGATGTGGCGTCATGGTTTTGAAGCACGGCGCCGGGGGATATGGCGCCATGGTATCATTGCACGACGCCATTGCCTATGGCGTCATGGTATTCGACCTCCCCAAACGGCTAAGTCCTTTTCTGATTCGGTACTGTGATCCGAGCCAGACCCCGGCGCCATGATGTGGCGCCATGGTTTCGAAGCACGGCGCCGGGGGATATGGCGCCATGGTATCATTGCACGGCGCCATTGCCTATGGCGCCGTGGTATTTGGCCAACACCAAATTGCTAAGTTTTTGCACTGCACAAGCAAGATGACAAAAAAAATGAACAGCATAAATAGAGGACTACAAATTGAACATATAATTTGTCCATAACATAGGTCATCATACATAGTTCATAGTTCACCATGCTTAGTTCATCACACATAGTTCATCACACATAGGTCATCACACATAGATAAATAAGTTCAACACAATTTGCATCACCTAGATGGGTCCTTTATTTTGGCCCCTTTCCTTTGGCAACTCTTGCGGCACGATCCGCGTTGCTCTTCGAGCGGAGTTCGTTCTTCCTTCTCCTTGCCGCTTCCACTTCCTATTCATCTTCCTCTTCAATGACGGCATGACGCCTAAGGCGAGGTCGAAGCCGATTATACCTAGTCTTCTGTTCTAGAGTCCAACGCTGAAATGGCCTCCTCGGTTTGAGACCGAAGTCCCGTGGCTGCGTGGACTGAGTAGCATGGGGTGCATCTATCAGCTGCGACTCATCGATCTCGTCAGGCTCCTGCATATCATCCACGTTCATCCCCGCACACTCAGCCTACAAATACAGTGGTTAGCACTCATCATAGTGACACAATGGAAAACATGATTTCGTTTAAAAATATGTGTACCCTGTGCAAGAAGTCCTCCACCTCGGCCTCTAAAATATCCTCAGGCACATCTGTAGGATCCTTTTCCATATCATCCTCAACCTCAACATTCTCCCCGCCATGAGCAAAGTTTGAGCTCGTACCGTCTCCATGAGCAAAGTTTGAGCTTGTACCGGCTCCATGAGCAAAGTTGATATCCGCCATCGATTGGCAGCCAAGGACCGCACATAAGGAACGTATATGAGAAATGCTACTCTGCCAATATAAGAACGACAAAATGAGAACGACAATATAATCATGGAGACAAATGTTATCGTGGCTTACCTTGGTGAAAGCCTTGAGTGCCTCCTTAGACCGTCGTCCTCGAGGAGCTGCCAATGTCGCCATGGCGTCATTGTTGTGCCTGACGAGCTCCTCACGCTAGAGATAGCAAACATGTCATCACTTGTGCAATGATAATATTATGTTAGCAGTACAAATGTCTTTAACTTACCACAAATCGGAGTACCGGTGCTAGCTCAACATCTCGTCTACCATTCCTGATAAGCTTATTGAACTTGAGGTTGGCAATCTCATCAAAACCAGGATTGGGTAGGTCCACCGTCTCTTCAGGTGTATAAGCTGGTGCATTTATCTCCCAACGCGTATTTTCCTTAAACCAAGCAAGGTACCTGTCAAATGCAGCACCATCAAATCTCGGACAAGGCTCATCCTATGCTCCTCGGCATGCCTAAGCTCAGTCCACCACTCCTTTATGTAGGTCTTATGATGATCTGCCCAATTCGTGATGGACTTCTGCCTCATTCTATCCGTCCTACATGGTCAAATTTATCAATGTTAGTCAGGGCCAAATTCTCATATAATTTTATTTCAAGTAGCACTCACTCGTGGAGTAGTATGACCGTGTCCTTAGCCTCTAGTGGGGTCTCCTAGAATAAGCTGAACTGAGTCATCACTCTTTGAGTTTGAGGACAGTGATACTCAACCATATAGAGACAAATCAAGGGGCACTTCATCCACCAAAGATGTGATTCAGAGAGACAATGAGGATTCAATTCAATAGAAATATGTTGGGCAAATTTATCGGCCGTCCCATATGGCTCCCAAATCACCTATACAAAAAAAACTTTGTATCCAGTTTTTGTGAAATCATTAAATGGTCAAATATAAAATGTAATATGGAGAGAACCGAAATTATTACCATGCCAGGTGTCAATGCGTCGAACTCGGTGCTGTAGTACTTATACATGGTTTTTGAGGAACCAACATATGGTTCAACAATATCATAGAAATACGCCCATGTGGGTCCATAGCCCGGAGTGTCGTACTCATACCAATCATTGTGAGGGAGAACCACAGGCCGGCCAATAGGGATGCGCGACCACATCCATACGGACAATAGGAGCAACGGACCACCTATACAAGCCTGAGCTGATGTCCTATGATGCGGCACGGTGTTGATAATATAAGCACCGTCCAGTTGGGAACCCCAAGAGGAAGGTATGATGAATATAGCAGCAAGGTTTTCCCTCAGTAAGAAACCAAGGTTTATCGATCCGAAGGGGAAGAAGCCAAATGACTGAAGGTGATGCTTTCTAGCTTGCGACAGCTCCGGACAATTTATGAGGCGCCTCGTCCAGTGCTTTGCTTTGCCAGCTGTAACGCGGAACCTGCACACAACACAACCAAATACTTTGCTCCCAACTTACGATGAGGTTGTCAATCTCACCGGTTTGCTGTAAACAAAGGAATGAGCGTATCGAGTGGAAAATAGTAATAGTATGCGAGTAAAGTAAACAGTGCGAGTAAAGTAAACAGGTGATAGTAATATAAAGGAAATAGGACCGGGGTCCACAGTTCACTAGTGGTGTCTCTCCATAAGATAAAATAACACATGCTCGGTAAACAAATTACAGTTGGGCAATTGATAGAATAAAGACAATGTGATATGTCAAGAAGATCACTATGAGATTTACTCTGGGCATTACAACAAGATACATAGACCGCCATCCAACTGCATCTATGACTAATAATCCACCTGTGGTGAATCAATCCAAGAACTCCACAAGTATTAAGTTGCGAACAACAGATAACTGCATTAAGCAAAGTGTGTAATGTAAACAAAGCATATGCCCTTGAGAATATGAATGTTGTTTTCCCCCTAGTAGCAACAGCACATCTACAACCTTAGAGGTTTCTGTTACTCCACCAGATTAAATAGAGGCATGAACCCACTATCGAGCATAAATACCCCCTCTTGGAGTCACTAGCAACTACTCGGCCAAGATAGCTGCTAACAACGGAGAGCATGCAAGATCATAAACAACATAGAGATAACTTAAGATAAAATTCAGTACATCAACTCAATCATAACACCAATATTCATCGGATCCCAACAAACACAACATGTAGAATTACATAACGGTGATCTTGATCATGTAAGGTAGCTCACGAGATCTAAACATGAAGCACATGGTGGACAAGACAACCATCTAGCTACTGCTATGGACCTATAGTCCAAGGTAGACTACTCACTCATCGCGCCGGAGGCAAGCATGGCGATGAAGAAGACCTCCGGTGGCGATTCCCCTCTCCGGCAGGGTGCCGGGAAGAGCTTCTGGACCCTCCCGATCTTCGGGTCGACGGCGGCGGTGGATCGCGATGTATTCTCGAAAAGTGATCGGGTATTTAGGTTTTTCCCGTCGGGGGGTCTTTATAGGCGAAAGGGCGTCGTCAGAAGTGGACCAGGGTGGCCACACCACCAGGGGGCACGGGCCAGCCCTAGGTCGCGCCGCCCTGTGGTGTGGGCGCCCTGTGGCCCCTCTCCGTCTCTCCTTCGGTGTTCTGGAAGCTCCTGTGAATATCTAGACTTCTGGCTTTTGTTTCGTCTAATTCCGAGAATATTTCCTGTGTAACTTTTCTGAAACACAAAAACAGCAGAAAACAGGGAACTGACACTATGGCATCTCGTTAATAGGTTAGTTTCGGAAAATGCATAAAAATGCCACGAAGTGTAACGAAACACTAAGCAAATGGTGTAAAAACAAGCATGGAGCATAAAAAATTATGGATACGTTGGAGACGTATCAGCATCCCCAAGCTTAACTCCTGCTCGTCCTCGAGTAGGTAACACTACAAGAAATGTGTTGACTACTGACGCTCTAATTTCGTCACTAGATCGTCATAACGGTTGATCTATGACGATTTTATGACGAAAAAATAATCGTCAAAAACGGGGCGTCGTTGATGATCGAACATGACGAATCTGCTAAAATCGTCATAGCCGTCTATGACGATATTTGACCGTCATAACGGTTATGACGATTCAATATCGTCATGAGCAATTTGAGGAGGCCACATCAGCAATCCAATGTGGCATACGCGTGGCAGGAGGCCACATCAGCAATCCGATGTGGCAAACACATGGCAGACATTATGATGACTTGGAATTGGTTGTAAATAGAAATCAGCCCAGTCCATTTTGACGATCTACATGGGCCAAGCCCATTAATTCAACCTTTTTGAAAATTTTGCTTACTTACATGGGCCAAAGCAAATATTTTAGCCTGTTTGTTTTCTAGGCCTTGGCCTTTTTGCAATCCATTTATATTTTCCTTTCAGCCTTTTTACAATCCATCTTTTTTTGATTTCTAGACCTTTTTTATCTATGGGTCCTAGTTGTCAGGTTCTGTACATGTGTTCACCACGTTAGGTTGTTGTACCTGGTACGACACATCAGGTTCCTTCTTTTAGAATTGAATTTCCAATTTGACAGCAAGTAAATAGCCCATATTAATTCGGGATACACAGAAAATACAAAAAGAATACAATTGATACTTCAAAAAAACCACCCACAATCTGTTTATTACATCATATCATGCGCAGATGCGATGGCAATCACAATACAAATAGCTCTACAAATAGGATTCGCTGAGTGTCTTCAGAGCCTTCAACTTTGTTCAAACTGGAGCTCTTTCGATAGCTATCACGAACTGGTTCCTGCAACTGTCATACGAATTATATGCAATATCAGCAGCCAACAGCCAATAAATAACGATATATCCAGAAATGTATGTTTGATATCAAAAGCTCAGAGCTAGCATAACAGCTGTTCAAACAAATACCATTTTATAATCGGTGTAGGAACCAGCATACACTCTCAAGACAATATACACATACACGTTCTAGATTTTTTATGAACTAATAAGAAAGACAAAAACAGGATATATATATATATAATTGTAAGGTGTTGTACAGTCTTAGCACATTGATCATTCAAAACAGCCACATAAACGAGTCAACAATAGTACTACGAACTCTAATACCTAATTTCCTATAGCAATCCATAATCACAAATAGCAAACTCATTCTTGAAGACAGCCACAAAAAGGAAAATATTTATCAATATAATACTACAAAATCATATACATGCATGTTCTCTTACAGCAACTATAGAATAGAAAACATATAAACTAATTATTCGGCATAATCAGCATAATCAGTCAATTCATATTTATAAACTACATCTTCAGAAACAAATAATGGTTCATAGAGACTAGACCAGATCCTAATACAAAGTTATTCAGACCATAGCTTCCATAACGCCTAGGGATTTGACTCAAATAATGCATGGCATCATGGCCCATCATCAATAGAGGTGAATGGAATAGACAAAAGACTTAACTAATCCGGCAAGGACAGTGTTGCTTCAGTGGCAGCAAGGTGAGCTCAACATTGAGACGGTGCCACAGCTTTGGTTGCAGCACTTCGGTTGCAGCCCGCACTCATCGGGTCCATGAGAACAACCAAGCAAGGCAGTTGTCAGTAAGCATCAAGGACAAACAGAACATTTGAAACACAAGATCCATCACGCACAAATTCAATTACGATACTGAATAGTAAGTTCGTTATGTGCCATTTTCTCATTGCTCTAAATATGCAGTTAACTAAAACTGGAGTACTGAAACTGTAGTATTGCATTTTAACTAAAACAAACCAGTTCGGTGAACATAACTAGTTCGTTTGATGGCATGGCATGCATAACAGGCCAAAGTATTTGTTAAACTAGCCAAGGTTGTGAAGAGGTGGTATTGTAACTCGAACAGGTTCAAAATTCTAGTTTGAGAAGCAGACTTTTGTGCAGACTAACTTTGATATCGAGCCTATCCACATAGCTAATGTCCATTTGGCTGGTGGAAATGTAGAGCTAGACATGCCATTATGTAGATTAGCTTGTGTTTCATTTAAAATTCATGTGGATTACTAGGTTGCTGTATTCAGGACTCAAAACCACACCAGACACGGTTAACACTGTCACCCAGCATAATCGAATCCCCATTTCTACTCCAGCACATCCAAACCCAACCTATAGCCTGCTCCTGCACTAGAGCCCAACTAGTTCACTATATTCAAACCGGCTTCAAACTAAGCACACAGAGCGTAACATCACCTTACAATTTACTCATCACAGATTATAGTATTTTCATATGAATCACAATCATCACCATCCATGCTCAATATTAAATTAGAGAATGCATATTGATATGAACAGCACCACAAGTAAATTACTTATTGCAACTATCAGAAACATGCCACACAACGTCATGATAATCACATCCTCCTTGGCAATCTACCGATTCTACAAGAAGCTGCTACATCACCTTCCAGGATTTCTAAGGAGCAACCTATCCTAAATCCTCGAGTGCTTTTGTTAACTGTTTCCCCCTAAAAGCAGAGGCCTGGTGTTTATGTGTTTTTACCTCTTTTCTCAGAAAATTAACGAACGATTACACAGGTACTACGTGCTCCGCTCCAAATTTCCTTCAAATCGTCTGAGCTATTCCTAGAATATGTACCGTCAATCGCCCAACCCCACAGACTGCAACAAATCGCACGAACTTCCGTACGAACAAACAAAAATCGGAGAACGGGAGAAGATTTCACGAACCAAGCGGGTGCTCCAGCTTGAACGAGATTTTCGCCATCGGTCTCCTTCGCTGCAACCACCAAAGAGCTACCAAATCAGCAACAAAACCTAATAACCGCTATACTGGCATCGATAGAACCAAATCGAACGAAACCGAAATCGAATCGATCAGAACCAGACGCCGAATCGATCGAAAACCAGGGCGGGCACTCACGTGACTCGCGGGAATTGGCGGATGGATTGGAATGAAGGACGTAGCTGAGCAGGTCCTCCATGGCGTCCCAGTACTTGACGAAGCCGCGCACCAGATCCACGGGCAGGCGCACCTTGGCCGACGCCCTCCGCGGCCGAGGCCGCTCCTCAATCTTCTCCGGCGTCAAGCTAAGATCGGACGCGGCCGGGACTTTCTGCGGCGTGGCGGCCTGGCCCCCGCGTTCTTGAGCTTCTGCGGCGTACCGGCGATTAGTTGCGGAGACATAGACGGTGCAGCTAGAAAGAGGAAGACCCAGGCTTTGATTTTACCTGAAGGGAAGGTCGGAGAGCGTGGCTGCGGCGACGGATGGATGAGGATGAGGACGTCGTGGAGGGCGAGGTAGGCGGTGCAGAGGTAGAAGGCGTCCCGGCGCGCCGCGTCCAGGAGCGCCTCGAGCGCGGACGCGCAGCGGTTGTGGCAGGACTCCGCCCGCTGCCACAGCTTGAGCCTTGAGGGCTCGGGGGCGTGGTGGGATCTGGCTCAGATTGGATCAGGAGCGGAGCGCAGTGCAAGCTACACGAGAGAGGCGAAGGCGGCGGCGCGAGAGAGTAGAGGAGATCTAGGGTTTACCGCGGTTGTTCGGGAGGTGGAGGCGGCCGATGGGGATAAGGGAGGAAAGAGGTGGGCTAGGGTTTCGCTGGTTGTGCTTTCTCTGAGTAACTAGGGCCGTTGGATGGTGTGGTTCCACGGTTCAGATTGTTTGATAGGCTGATCTATGAGATGCGTATTCTGGTCATTTGATTGGCTGAAGAGAAAGTAGCATTAAAAATAGATCTTTTCATTAAACACCAACCAAAAATATGTTGCAAAAATGGAACACCGAATTTACAAAATTCTTATACTGTATTTTATAGACAATTCATCGGTAGTTTGTATAAAAAAGTTTTCTCGACCTTTGCGTTGTGTCATGTTATGTGACCTAGTTCTCAGGAAAAATAATAAACTTGAAATATTGCAAACATCTCGACCCCATATTATGCACATGTGTGCATCTTGGGATGGCAAAAAATGTTGATTTGGGGTGTTTTCCTTTTCTTGGCATAAAAAGTTTATTTTTCATTTTATTAGCGCTAGAAATCCGGTTTTTTGTGAAGCACCTACCAAAAATGAGTTACAAAAATGGACCACTTCAATTTTAGAAACTAGATACCATATTTTATGCACACTTACGTAGTTCTTTGCATGGAAAAAGTTTTATAGCCATCCCTCAATAAATTGACAAATATCTGCCGATTCAGCTGGAAGCGGGTCAAATTTGAACTATATGTGCTTCATAGTTTGCTCAAGTTTTTATCAAAAAATCATTTTTAGGTACACAAGTATCTATTTCATTAGAGATACATAAAGATTTTTGCAGGATTCTATCCCGACCAAGGAGCGGTCACGTCCGCCATTTTGGCCGTATTTTCAAATCGGCATAAGAAATTCAAAAAAAATCAAAAAAATACAAAACCTTCGCGTTGTGTCATGTTATGTGACCTAATTTCCAGGAAAAATAATAGACTTAAAATATTGCAAACATTTTGAAAAAGTGTTAACAAAAAAGAGCTATCGCATATGAAGTTCTATGGCTTTCAAGTCAAATGAGCTAGTTATGGCCACAACCACGGCATAGTTTATTCAAATTACCCCATATTGTGCACATATGTGTATCTTGGGATGACAAACAATGTTTCTTTGGGAAGTTTTAATTTTAGTTGCACAAAAAATTCATTTTTCATTTTCTTAGTGCAAAGAATAGGTTTTTTTGTGAAGCGTCTACCAAAAATATATTGCAAAAATAGAACAACCAAATTTTAAATGATACTATACCATATTTTATGCATAATTCGCCAGTTGTTTGCATGGAAACAGTTTTATAGCCACCCCTCAAAAATTAGAAAAATTCTGCCGATTCGGTTGGAAGCGGGTCAAATTTGAACTACAGGTGCTTCATAGTTTGCAAATGATTTTTTATAAAAATTATTTTTAGGTACACAAGTATCTATTTCATCAGAGATCCATCAAGTGTTTGGCAAGATTCTATCCCAACATAGGAGCGGTCACGCCTGCCGTTTTGGTCGCATTTTGAAGTCGGCATAAGAAATTCAAAAAAAAATCAAAAAAATAGAAATCCTTCGTGTTGTGTCATGTTATGTGACCTAGTTACCACAAAAAATAATAAACTTTGAATATTGCAACTATTTTGAAAAAGAGTTCACAAAAAATAGCTATCTCGTACGAAATTCTATGGCTTTCAAGCCAAATGAGCTAGTTATGGCCACAACCACGGCATAGTTTGTTCAAATGACCCCATATTGTGCACATATGTGCATCTTGGCATGAAAAACAATATTTCTTTGGGAAGTTTTAATTTTAGTTGCACAAAAAAATTATTTTTCATTTTCTTAGTGCAAAAAATAGGTTTTTTTGTGAAGCGTCTACCAAAAATATATTGCAAAAATAGAACAACCAAATTTTAAATGATACTATACCATATTTTATGCATAATTCACCAGTTGTTTGCCTGGAAAAAGTTTTATAGCCACCCCTAAAAAATTAGACAAAATTCTGCCGATTCGGCTGAAAGCGGGTCACATTTGAACTACAGGTGCTTTATAGTTTGCTCATGTTTTTTTATAAAAATCATTTTTAGGTACACAAGTATCTATCTCATCAGAGATTCATAAATATTTTTGCAAGATTCAACACCTTGTTAAGAAGGATCATGTCCGCCATTTTGACCATATTTTAAATACACCATAATGGCATTTTAGTGATTAAATTTTGTTTTCTAATTTTTTTTGTGGAGAAAAAGTTTTGATGTTATTATATATGTAATAAATAGAATTTACAAAGTTTGTTTGAATTTATTTGGCCTTGTCTTGAATGTTCTTCTAATCTTTTGTGTTAAGATCTTAAGAGAAATGGAAAAGAGAGAGAGGAAAAAAAAAGTCACATGGACCTTTATCTGCAGCGGCCCAAGCCCAAGATACCGAAATCTTCTATTTAAAAAGAAAGAACATGCTCTTTAGTCATGAGCGGTGCCTTAGCCTGGTGGCAAGGTGAGCTCCGCGGGATGAAGAGATCCCTGGTTCGAATCCCAGCTTCGCGCGGGCTTAAACATTTTGCCACCGCTTCCAAATCCGGTCGGTGGGACCCGTGTGTCAGGTTGGACCAACGCGTGGGACCCGCGTGTCAGGTCCGACCGATGCGTGGGACCCGCGTGTCAGGTCCGACCGACGCGTGGGACCCGCGTGTCAGGTCGATCCCGTGTGGGACCCGCGTGTCAGGCGGGACCCGCGTGTCAGGTCAGACCAGACCCGCGTGTCAGGTCAGACCGACGTGTGGGACCCGCGTGTCAGGTTGGTCTGACGAAATTCAAGTGTATGACGGATGGGTCCTACACTCCACGTAAGAAAATGGGTCCTATACTCCATATAAGAAAAATTAACACGTGGATATTACACATAGGCGTAAATATACATATAGACGACACGTTGGCAAAACCGTTGAGGTGGCAGTCCAACCATTTCAAATATATTTTAAATTAGCGATTATGACAATCTATTTTCGTCGTAAGCGGCTCCAAATAAGGTTTGAAGCTGCATGAGATAGGTTATGATGATTTTGTGCCCACTGGGTTATGACGTTTCTGGTTCAAATCGTCGTAATTTTTAGGGCTGGTGGCCTCCCCAATTAGGCCATGACGATCTGGTATAAAATCGTCACTACTTTATGACACTTTTCTCTAGGGTCATGATGAGTCAACATATTTCTTGTAGTGTAAGTGATAACAAAAGAAATAATTTTTGAGGTGACATGCACCTACACAATCTTGATCAACTATGTAAGCGTTGTGCGCTGGGATCAAAAGAACTTAAAACATGAGCATGAAAGATATAATCTTGATAGAAGAAACTTAGCAACCATGTTATAACATGAAAAAGAACACAAACGAAAGATCATGAAAATGAAACAATGAAAGTCAAACGTGTGTTCAAATCATATGGAAAAACATACAAATGGTTTTCAGCTCGTCCTTCATGAGAGAGCAAAACATAAATGTATAGGACACCTTCAAGTTTAAGAGGGCGACTAGATACAAATAATTTAAGAACAAGTGAAACCAACATCATGAATCAATCAATGAAAACTTTGGGACAATGCACATTATACTCAGAATGACAACTATGCTCTCTTAATGGTGCATAAAGGTAGAAAGTGGAGACTCAACATAAAAGTAAAAGAAAGGCCCTTCGCGGAGGGAAGCAGTGATTAAACATGTGCTAGAGCTTTTCATTCGTAAAACAGAGATAAAAATTAGGTTTTAAGAGGTGGTTGTTTCATGTCAACGACTAGCAATGGGGTCTTACTATCTTCCATAATAAACAAGTGAGAGCGGTTCCGAGTTCTTTGAAAAATTAGCACATTGGTGCTCTTTTATAAAGCTTTGGCACTCCTCCCCACCTTTTTTCCTTTCTCAAACCATGGCTAACCGATTCATCGGGTGCCCACCAACATTCACATACCATGGAGGAGTGCCATTTTTTCTTTTAAAATTAGATTGCAATGGTCTAACCAGCTCTCATGCAAAATTAATGACGAGCAGATAAGGCTGCCTAGTCGAGGGGTACTTAATTTAATATGGAAGATAGCAATTCCGACCACTATGTCCCCATGAGCTAAAAACAGTGGCACAAAATGAGAAGTAGTTAAAAGTTTTGAAAGGTAGCACATGAAAATTTACTTTGGGATGGCTTACAAATACCATGCATAGGAGTTTATAGTAGAGACAATGGCAAACTTGGTTTTTAGGAGTTGGATGCATGAGTAGAGCTCATACTCAGTACAAAATAAGGGCTAGCAAAAGACTGGGAGCGACCAACTAAGAGAGCAATAATAGCGAGAGCAATAATAGCCATAATCATGCAAAGCGACAAAGCGACATTAAAAGAAGCATAAGATGGCATCAAAAGTCAAAAACTAAACGATCATAGAGGCAATGGCGACTTTGTATGAGTCTAACATGTGTGAGCATGCGCCAAGTCAACCCAAATAAAGCATCAAAGGAAAAAACTAAAATAATGCTTCCAAATAATTAAAACAACGCATGATTTTTTTCAAAGGCTCATTAAGCAATCTCAGTCATTTGAGACAAGTCATGCTACAGCAAAACTACTAAGCATACTATCAAAAAGACATCAAGCACGACATGCAAAAGCCTAGGCCGCAGTCTACACAAGCTCCTTCTTGTACCACTTTTTTGCATAAAGCTTTTTCTCTTTTCCAACACCATTCAAACTTTTTATAAACAACTCTTTTGATGAAAACCAACATGGACCAGAGGCAAAAATACACCTTGCTAAAAAGATATAACAAGATCTGAACACAAATCAAGGCAAAAAATAAAAGCTAAACACAGTTCCAAATAAAGAGAACACTCGTTGAAACAATAAGAGTGAAAAACGGAGTGTTCTTGGCAAATGAAAAGCAAGGCAACTTCTCCAAAAGAAATTTGTTGGGGTCCAACCATTTATTTTAGCAAACAAAACTAAACAAAACTGAAAACTAAAAACAACCGACGCTCCAAGAAAAATGCATAATGCATGAAGTAATAAAAATATAGTGCGTTGAAAGGTGACCTGATTTTTGCCGATGAAGAAGGGGTGCCTCGGGGGCATCCCCAAGCTTTGACGCTTGTACTTCTTAGATATTTCTTGGGGTGCTGGGCATCCCCAAGCTTGATCTTTTGTCCATTCTTTAACTCATCTCATCATTCTCCAATTCCTACACTTGAAAACTTCTTTCATACAAAACTAAACACAAATCTATTAGCAACATTAGTGTAAGCATAACATTGAATAAACCCCTTTTTGCTTCAGGTTTCAACTCAAAACCACCACATATAAAGTATATACTACTGTAGCAACTTCCCCAAAAGTTCCGTGATCAAAAGAACTAAAAAAGAAAGCGATAAAGCGGCAAACACAAATATTGGCAGAAATCTGTCAAAACAGAACAGCTAACAAATGTTGAATTTTTAGAGGGTTTTCTGTTGCTCAAATAAAAACGTGTTCAACTAATGAAAGTTTGGATATAACCTGGGTCATATGCACAAGAAATCGCAGGTCCAAAAGATATACAGAGAATTTTCACGAATTTTTACGGTGCAGCACCGAAAACTGTTTTAGGACAGCAACATCCCCAAATCTTACCTCGCTCAAATTAGAGGCTTCTCTTGGCACAAAAACGAAATAAAAAGGATAAGGAGCAGTCATTACAGTAGTAATAACTTCCAAGACTCAAATAAAAGAAAAAGAACTGAATGTAAAAACATTGGGTTATCTCCCAAGAGTGCTTTTCTTTAACGCCTTTGAGCTAGGCGCAGAAAGTGCAAATCAAGTAATATCGAATGATGAAGCATCAAGCTCATAATTTGCTCTAAGAATAGAGTCAAAAAGTAATTTCTTCCTCTTTCTAGGGAAGTGTTCCATACCTTTCTTGAGTGGGAATTGATATTTGATGGTGCCTTCCCTCATATCAATAATGGCACCTACAGTTCGAAGAAAGGGTCTTCCCAAAATAATAGGACATGAAGCATTTCATTCAACATCCATGACAAGAAAATCAACGGGTGATACGTCTCAAACGTATCTATAATTTTTGATGCTCCATGCTTGTTTTTACACCATTTGCCTATTGTTTCGTTACACTTAGTGGTACTTTTATACATTTTCCGGAACTAACCTATTAACGAAGTGCCACAGTGCCAGTTTCCTGTTTTCTGCTGTTTTTGTGTTTCAGAAGTGATACACAGGAAATATTCTCGGAATTGGACGAAACAAGTTCCTGAAGTCATATTTCACGGGGAAGCTCCCAAACATCCGAAGACCTGACGGAGAGGGGCCACGTGGGCCCCAGACACAGGGGCGGCGCGGCCCCCCGTGTGAGGCCGCGTGGGACCCCCTCTGACATCGTCCTTTCGCCTATATATACCCCCTGACGAGAAAAACCTAAGGACCCGATCAGTTTTCCAAAATACATCGCGATCCGCCGCCGCCGTCGACCCGAAGATCGGGAGGGTCCAGAAGCTCTTCCCGGCACCCTGCCGGAGAGGGGAATCGCCACCGGAGGTCTTCTTCATCGCCATGCTTGCCTCCGGAGCGATGAGTGAGTAGTCTACCTTGGACTATGGGTCCATAGCAGTAGCTAGATGGTTGTCTTCTCCACCATGTGCTTCATGTTTAGATCTCATGAGCTGCCCTACATGATTGAGATCACCGTTATGTAATACTATGATGTTGGTTTGTTGGGATCCGATGAATATTGGTGTTTATGATTAAGTTGCTGTACTGAATTATATCTTTTGTTATCTCTATGTTGTTTATGATCTTGCATGCTCTCCGTTGTTAGTAGCTATCTTGGCCGAGTAGTTGCTAGTGACTCCAAGAGGGGGTATTTATGCTCGATAGTGGGTTCATGTCTCTATTTCACCTGGGGGAGTGACAGAAACCTCTAAGGTGGTAGATGTGCTGTTGCTACTAGGGAGAAAACAACATTCATATGCTCAAGGGCATATGCTTTGTTTACATTACACACT
Source organism: Dactylis glomerata (assembly GCA_007115705.1). Taxonomy (NCBI): domain Eukaryota; kingdom Viridiplantae; phylum Streptophyta; class Magnoliopsida; order Poales; family Poaceae; genus Dactylis; species Dactylis glomerata. The sequence goes on from QXEO01000758.1 coordinate 1,223,508, forward strand.
TTGCTTAATGCAATTATCTGTTGTTCGCAACTTAATACTTTTGGGGTGTTCGGATGATATCCCCGGGGGTGGATTATTAGTCATAGATGCAGTTGGATGGCGGTCTATGTATTTTGTTGTAATGCCCAGAGTAAATCTCATAGTGATCTTCTTGACATATCACGTTATCTTTATTCTATCAATTGCCCAACTGTAATTTGTTTACCCAGCATGTTATTTTATCTATGGAGAGACACCACTAGTGAACTGTGGACCCCGGTCCTATTTTAATCATATTGCAATCACCTGTTTACTTTTCCCGCACTGTTTACTTTACTAGCATATTACTACTGTTTTCCACTCGATACACTCATAACCTTTGTTTCAAGCAAACCGGTGAGATTGACAACCTCATCGCAAGTTGGGGACAAAGTATTTGTTTGTGTGTGTGCAGGTTCCGCGTTGCTGCTGGCTGAAGACGAGTCAACAAGTATCATTAATGGCGCCCTTGTTGGAGTGTTATTAAGCCAGTCCGCATCACCTTCAGTCATCACCGTCTCTCTTCTTCAAGATCGACATTAAACCTTGGTTTTTTAACTGAGGGAAAACTAGCCGCTACACTCATCATACCTTCCTCTTGGGGTTCCCAACGGGCTGGTCATCACCACGCACAAGGACATACTACTCCCACATCAACTAAATGCCACAGTCTTTTCTGGCGCCATCACACGAGTAGCAGCTTCTTTTCTGGCGCCGTTGCCGGGGAAGAGAGAAGACTTCTGCGAGGGGAGTTCTTCGCACACACATTCTTTACTTTGTTATTTGTTTTGCTTTACTTTATTTTATTTTACCTGCATTGCTTTATATCAAAAACCCAAAAAAATTAGAATCCTTGGTAGTTGTTTTTACTTATCTGCTTTTAGTTTTGTTACAATGAGTAATCCTGAAGTAGAAGTTCGTAGTTTCAAGCAACAAGGGGGAGAAAGTTTAAAAGATGCTTGGTACCGTATTAACAATGCTCATCATAGGTGTACCAAAAAGCACTCCACCACGATCCTCCTTAGAAATTTTTATGTTGGTATATCTAGCTGGAATAGGTATGTTCTTGATACTCTTACAGGAGGTAATTTTCTGGGTACTCCCGCGGGAGAAGCATGCACTATAATTGAAAGTTTAGTGGGAGTACCGCCTATTCATGTTGCTAAGACTGAGACCACCTTGGAAGAGGTGGTAGAAAAGCTCAGCTCCTTAGAAAAAAGTTTGCCAAGTATCCTAGAAAATGCTAGCCGCGATAGTGAATTAATAGAAAATATTGGTAAGAGAATTACCATTTTAGAGGCTAGCACTACTCATGACAATCAAAACTTAAGGATTGGTAAACTAGAGGAGTCTATGGAAACTCTTAGTTTAATCTTCTCTTCTCTTAAATTTAAGAAGGAGAAAGTGTTTGTTGGAAAAGAGCAAAAATTTATGTATGTTCCCAAGGTTTCTGCGCTTAAATCTCAACATGTTCTTAAGATTGGTAAGACTCTTAGTTCCATTAAGGGTAACTTGCAGGTTGAATCATCTTCGGGAACCTTCAAAGAGCCTACTGAGGTAACTAGCACTTCATCTATTGATATTACTTGATTCGCACTTTTCTGCGCCTAGCTCAAAGGCGTTAAAGAAAAGCACTCTTGGGAGATAACCCATTGTTTACTTTTCAGTACTTTTTCTTTTATTTGAGTCTTGGAAGTCATTACTACTGTAATGACCGCTCCTTATCTTGTTTATTTCGTTTTTGTGCCAAGAGAAGCCTCTAATTTGAGTGAGGTAAAGATTTGGGGTTATTGCTGTCCTGAAACTGTTTTCGGTACTGCACCGTAAAAATTCGTGAAAATTCTCTGTTTATCTTTTGGACCTGCGATTTCTTGTGCATATGCCCCAGGTTATATCCAAACTTTTCTTAGTTGAACACTTTTTGATTTGAGCAACAGAAAATCCCTCAAAAATTCGTCCATTATCAGCTGTTCAGTTTTGACAGATTTCTGCCAATATTTGTTTTTGCCACTTTATCGCTTTGTTTTGAGTTCTTTTTTATCATGGAACTCTTGTGGAAGTTGCTACAGTAGTATATACTTTATATGTGGTGGTTTTGGGTTGAAACCTGAAGCTAAAAGAGGTTGAATATATTTTATGCTTACACTAATGTTGCTAATAGAATTGTGTTTAGTTTTGTATGAAGGAAGTTTTCAAGTGTAGGGATTGGAGAATGATGAGATGAGTTGAAGAATGGACAAAAGCTCAAGCTTGGGGGTGCCCATGCATCACCCCAAGAAATATCCAAGAAGTACAAGCGTCAAAGCTTGGGGATGCCCCCGAGGCACCCCTTCTTCATCGGCAAAAATCAGGTCACCTTTCAAAACACTATATTTTTATTGCTTCATGCACTATGTGTTTTTCTTGGAGCGTCAGTTGTTTTAGTTTTCTTAGGTTGTTTAGTTTGTTTCTTTTCTGCAATAAATGGTTGGACCCCAACAAATTTCCTTTGGAGGAGATGTACTCGTTTTCATTTGCAAAGAATGCTCTAGTTTTCACTCTTATTAAAAATCGAGCGTTCATTTTTTTCTGCTACTGCTTTTGGTTTTCGTTTTCGCCTTGATATGCGTTCAGATCTTGTCATATCTTTTCATCAAGGTGTATTTTTGCCTCTGATCTTTATTGGTTTTCATCAAAAGAGGTGTTTATAAAAATTTCAAATGGTGTTGGAAAAGAGAAAAAGCTTTGTGCAAAATAGTGGTACAAGAAGGAGCTTGTGTAGACTGCGGCTTAGGCTTTTTCATGTCATGCTTGATGTCTTTTTGATGGTATGCTTAGTGGTTTTGCTGTAACATGACTTGTCTCAAATAACTGAGATTGCTTAATGAGCCTTTGAAAAAATCATGCGTTGTTTTTATTGTATGGAAGCATTATTTTGGTTTTCTCCTTGATGCTTTATTTGGGTTGACTTGGCGCATGCTCACACATGTTAGACTCTTACAAAGTCGCCATTAGCCTTCATGATCATTTAGTTTTTGACTTTTGATGCCATCGTATGCTTCTTTTAATGTCGCTTTGTCGCTTTGCATGATTATGGCCATTATTGCTCTCTTAGTTGGTCGCTCCCAGTCTTTTGCTAGCCCTCGCCTTGTACTGAGTATGAGCTCTACTCGTGCATCCAACTCCTAAAAGCCAAAGTTTTCCAAAGTGTCCACCATACATACCTACTAGCAATTTGCTATTCCAAGTAAATTTGACTTGCTTTTATTTTCTCTTCAAATTAAACTCTTACCAGTGTTATGCGAAATTCGGTCAGTAAAGCTCTCACGAACCGGAAGGCACACTTTACTTTTTCCTGTTCTTAAAAATTTGACATTGTGGTCTTTTATGATGAGTTGTTATGCTTGCAAGTTGTAAGTTGGATTCTAGCCCAGCCATGCTGTCATGGGGCAAGCTTTCAACATTGCACTTCTTTTTGAGTTGATATCGTGATCTTTTGTTTATGGATGCCCGCTGTGTGAAATGAATTGGGAATCTTGTAGGGATCATGGAGTTTTTATATGTGTTAGGGAAACGCCGGGCCGCCAATCTAAGCCATGCATAATTCATGGTGGAAATTTGCAGCATACCCATGGTGAACATTCGACGACGCATCTCACAATAAAAAGCTAAACAATATAGCAAATAAAAGAGATGTTGAGGTGTTCATTGTCTGCTTGTCCTGTCATTTTGGTGTGGGCTTGTTCCATGTCATCGGGCACGGAGGTACCCCATTGGCGGTTCTCAATGATATGCATATACTTACAATGACAAGAGCCTTGCTTGGGACTCTAAGTAAATTAGCATGGTTTGGGTACTTGTATTCACGGGACACGAGGTTTTCAACTTATGATTTGTCAAGCATATGCATCATAATTGTTCTCGCATTAACTTTAACCATTCAAGATGCTTATGATGGGGGCAATGAGAGCTCAAAGCCGGTAAGTACCATAATTTTTGAAGGTTATAAAACTTGCAATCACTGCTTCCCTCTGCGAAGGGCCTTTCTTTTACTTTTATGTTGAGTCACCACCTTCTTTCTTTATGCACCATTAAGAGAGCATAGTTGTCATTCTTAGTGTGATATGCATTGTCCCAAGGTTCATTGATTGACTCATATTGTTGGTTTCACTTGTTCTTAAATTATTTGTATCTAGTCGCCCTCTTAAACTTTGAGGTGTCCTATGCATTTATGTTTTGCTCTCTTTGAAGGACAAGCTGAAAACCATTTGTATGTTTTTCCTTATGATTTGAACACACGTTTGACTTTCATTGTTTCATTATCATGATCTTTTATTTGTGTTCATTTGCATGTTTACAACATGGTTGCTAAGTTCTTATTGTCATGATTATATCTTTCATGCCCATGTTTTAAGTTCTATTGATCCCAGCTCACCAATGCTTACATATATGATCAAGATTGTGTAGGTGCATGTCACCTCAAAAATTATTCTTTTGTTATCACTTACCTACTCGAGGACGAGCAGGAGTTAAGCTTGGGGATGCTTGATACGTCTCAAACGTATCTATAATTTTTGATGCTCCATGCTTGTTTTTACACCATTTGCCTATTGTTTCGTTACACTTAGTGGTACTTTTATACATTTTCCGGAACTAACCTATTAACGAAGTGCCACAGTGCCAGTTTCCTGTTTTCTGCTGTTTTTGTGTTTCAGAAGTGATACACAGGAAATATTCTCGGAATTGGACGAAACAAGTTCCTGAAGTCATATTTCACGGGGAAGCTCCCAAACATCCGAAGACCTGACGGAGAGGGGCCACATGGGCCCCAGACACAGGGGCGGCGCGGCCACCCCCCTGGCCGCGCCAGCCCCGTGTGAGGCCGCGTGGGACCCCCTCTGACATCGTCCTTTCTCCTATATATACCCCCTGACGAGAAAAACCTAAGGACCCGATCAGTTTTCCAGAATACATCGCGATCCGCCGCCGCCGTCGACCTGAAGATCGGGAGGGTCCAGAAGCTCTTCCCGGCACCCTGCCGGAGAGGGGAATCGCCACCGGAGGTCTTCTTCATCGCCATGCTTGCCTCCGGAGCGATGAGTGAGTAGTCTACCTTGGACTATGGGTCCATAGCAGTAGCTAGATGATTGTCTTCTCCACCATGTGCTTCATGTTTAGATCTCATGAGCTGCCCTACATGATTGAGATCACCGTTATGTAATACTATGATGTTGGTTTGTTGGGATCCGATGAATATTGGTGTTTATGATTAAGTTGCTGTACTGAATTATATCTTTTGTTATCTCTATGTTGTTTATGATCTTGCATGCTCTCCGTTGTTAGTAGCTATCTTGGCCGAGTAGTTGCTAGTGACTCCAAGAGGGGGTATTTATGCTCGATAGTGGGTTCATGTCTCTATTTCACCTGGGGGAGTGACAGAAACCTCTAAGGTGGTAGATGTGCTGTTGCTACTAGGGAGAAAACAACATTCATATGCTCAAGGGCATATGCTTTGTTTACATTACACACTTTGCTTAATGCAATTATCTGTTGTTCGCAACTTAATACTTTTGGGGTGTTCGAATGATATCCCCGGGGGTGGATTATTAGTCATAGATGCAGTTGGATGGCGGTCTATGTATTTTGTTGTAATGCCCAGAGTAAATCTCATAGTGATCTTCTTGACATATCACGTTATCTTTATTCTATCAATTGCCCAACTGTAATTTGTTTACCCGGCATGTTATTTTATCTATGGAGAGACACCACTAGTGAACTGTGGACCCCGGTCCTATTTTAATCATATTGCAATCACCTGTTTACTTTTCCCGCACTGTTTACTTTACTAGCATATTACTACTGTTTTCCACTCGATACACTCATAACCTTTGTTTCAAGCAAACCGGTGAGATTGACAACCTCATCGCAAGTTGGGGACAAAGTATTTGTTTGTGTGTGTGCAGGTTCCGCGTTGCTGCTGGCTGAAGACGAGTCAACAAGTATCGTTAACGGCGCCCTTGTTGGAGTGTTATTAAGCCAGTCCGCATCACCTTCAGTCGTCACCGTCTCTCTTCTTCAAGATCGACATTAAACCTTGGTTTCTTAACTGAGGGAAAACTAGCCGCTACACTCATCATACCTTCCTCTTGGGGTTCCCAACGGGCTGGTCATCACCACGCACAAGGACATACTGCTCCCACGTCAACTAAACGCCACAGTCTTTTCTGGCGCCATCACACGAGTAGCAACGGGAACAAGGTTATTGTTAACCATATTAAGAACATCATTAATCCTTCCCAAAAGTTTCTTTTTAGCAACATCAGCAATAGGAACATCATAATAACACTTTTCAAGCGGTGGTAAATCAAGCATGTCATAAATCTTTCTAGGCATGATAGAAATACTAGCACCTAGATCACATAAAGCATGGCAATCAAAACCATTAACATGTATATCAATGATGGGTTCTCAACCATCTTCTAACTTCTTGGGAATAGAAGCTTTTTTGCTTCAACTTTTCATCCCTAATTTTCATGAGAGCATTGGTAATATGCTTAGTAAAAGCAACATTTAAAGAACTAGCATTGGGAGTCAAAGCAAGCTTTTGCAAGAACAAAATAACTTCAGATATATTGCAGCCATCAACATCAAAATCATTAAAGGAAATAGAGCTATCATCTCCCACACTCCGAAAAATTTCAGCACTCTTTTGAGAAAAAGTTTTGGCAGTTTTAGGCTTTTTAACACAAGGAGTGGGAGTTTTCTCTACACCAATCAAAGTAAGAGGATTGCTAGCATTAGGAGCAACATCATTAGAGGTAGTAATGGTACATACCTTCATCTTTCTAGCCATCTCATCTTCTCTTTCCCACCTGGCATGCAATTCTGCTAGCATCCTAACATTTCCATCAATTCTAACTTAGATAGCATTAGCAGTAGCAAAAACATTGTTCTATTTCACATCATTAGGCAACACTTTTAATTTTAGAAGTTCAACATCTTGAGTAAGGCTATCAACTTTAGAAGCAAGAATATCAATTTTTCCTAACTTTTCCTCAACAGACCTGTTAAAAGCATTTTGCTTACCGATGAAGTCCTTGAGCATTACCTCAAGCTCGGAGGGCGCGGCCCTAGTGTTGTTGGAGGAATTACCATAACATTTACCATAACCATTACCATTGGTAGAAGGATATGGCCTATAATTGTTACTAGCAAAATTGTTCCTATAAGCATTGTTGTTGAAATTATTATTTCTAATGAAGTTTACATCAACATGCTCTTCTTGGGCAACCAAAGAGGCTAAAGGAACATTATTAGGATCAACATGAGTCCTATCATTTGAAAGCATAAGCATAATAGCATCAATCTTATCACTCAAGGAAGAGGTTTCCTCAACAGAATTTACCTTCTTACCTTATGGAGCTCTCTCGGTGTGCCATTCAGAGTAATTTACCATCATATTGTCGAGAAGCTTCATTACGACACCCAAGGTAAGGGACATAAAAGTGCCTCCAGCAGCTGAATCCAATAGGTTCCTTGAAGAAAAATTCAGTCCTGCATAAAAAGTTTGGACAATCATCCAAGTAGTCAGTCCATGAGTGGGACAATTCTTGATCATAGATTTCATTCTTTCCCAAGCTTGAGCAACATGTTCATTATCAAACTGACTAAACTTCATAATATTGCTACGCAAAGCTATAATCTTAGCAGGAGGATAGTATCTACCAATAAAAGCATCCTTACACTTAGCCCATGAATCAATACTATTTTTAGGCAAAGATAGCAACCAATCCTTAGCTTTTCCTCTCAAAGAAAAAGGAAACAACTTAAGCTTAATAATATCACTCTCTACATCCTTATATTTCTGCATCTCACATAGCTCAACAAAATTGTTGAGATGAGCTGCAGCATCATCAGTACTAGCACCAGAAAATTGCTCTTTCATAACAAGGTTCAACAAAGCAGGATTAATCTCATAAAAATTTGCAGCAGGAGCAGGTGGCGCAATAGGAGTGCAGATAAAATCACTATTATTCGTGCTAGTAAAGTCACACAACTTGGTGTTTTCAGGAGTAGCCATTCTAACAAAACAAAAAGCAGACAAGTAAAAACAACTATCAAGGATACTAATTTTTGTGTGTTTTTTATAAAATGATGCAAGTAAAAATAAAGTAAAAGCAAAACTTAAAACAAAGTAAAGGATGTGCATGCGAAACTCCCCTTGCAGAAGTCTTCTTTTTCCTCCCCGGCAACGGCGCCAGAAAAGAGCTTGATGCGGCACGGTGTTGATAATGTAAGCACCGTCCAGTTGGGAACCCCAAGAGGAAGGTATGATGAATATAGCAGCAAGGTTTTCCCTCAGTAAGAAACCAAGGTTTATCGATCCGAAGGGGAAGAAGCCAAATGACTGAAGGTGATGCTTGCTAGCTTGCGACAGCTCCGGACAATTTATAAGGCGCCTCGTCCAGTGCTTCGCTTTGCCAGCTGCAACACGGAACCTGCACACAACACAACCAAATACTTTGCTCCTAACTTACGATAAGGTTGTCAATCTCACCGGTTTGCTGTAAACAAAGGAATGAGCATATCGAGTGGAAAATAGTAATAGTATGCGAGTAAAGTAAACAGTGCGAGTAAAGTAAACAGGTGATAGCAATATAAAGGAAATAGGACCGGGGTCCATAGTTCACTAGTGGTGTCTCTCCATAAGATAAAATAACACATGCTGGGTAAAGAAATTACAGTTGGGCAATTGGTAGAATAAAGACAACGTGATATGTCAAGAGGATCACTATGAGATTTACTCTGGGCATTACAACAAGATACATAGACCACCATCCAACTGCATCTATGACTAATAATCCACTTGTGGCGAATCAATCCGAGACTCCACAAGTATTAAGTTGTGAACAACAGATAACTGCATTAAGCAAAGTGTGTAATGTAAACAAAGCATATGCCCTCGAGCATATGAATGTTGTTTTCCCCCTAGTAGCAACAGCACATCTACAACCTTAGAGGTTTCTGTCACTCCCCCAGATTAAATAGAGGCATGAACCCACTATCGAGCATAAATACCCCTCTTGGAGTCACTAGCAACTACTCGGCCAAGATAGCTACTAACAACGGAGAGCATGCAAGATCATAAACAACATAGAGATAACTTAAGATAAAATTCAGTACATCAACTCAATCATAACACCAATATTCATCGAATCCCAACAAACACAACATGTAGAATTACATAATGGTGATCTCGATCATGTAAGGCAGCTCACGAGATCTAAACATGAAGCACATGGTGGAGAAGACAACCATCTAGCTACTGCTATGGACCCATAGTCCAAGGTAGACTACTCACTCATCGCGCCGGAGGCAAGCATGGTGATGAAGAAGACCTCCGGTGGTGATTCCCCTCTCCGGCAGGGTGCCGGGAAGAGCTTCTGGACCCTCTCGATCTTCGGGTCGATGGCGGTGGCGGATCGCGATGTATTCTGGAAAAGTGATTGGGTATTTAGGTTTTTCCCATCGGGGAGTCTTTATAGGCGAAGGGGCGTTGTCAGAAGTGGACCAGGGTGGCCACACCACCAGGGGGCACGAGCCAGCCCTAGGCCATGCCGCCCTGTGGTGTGGGCGCCCTGTGGCCCCTCTCCGTCTCTCCTTCGGTGTTCTGGAAGCTCCTGTGAATATCTGGACTTCTGGTTTTTGTTTCGTCCAATTCCGAGAATATTTCCTGTGTAACTTTTCTGAAACACAAAAACAACAGAAAACAGGGAACTGGCACTGTGGCATCTCGTTAATAGGTTAGTTCTAGAAAATGCATAAAAATGCCACGAAGCGTAACGAAACACTAAGTAAATGGTGTAAAAACAAGCATGGAGCAAGGTAGTCAGAATCCCGATCCAAATCCTAGAATCCTACGATTTTACGACCCTACAACATCATGTCGATCCAAATCCCACTACGAATCCCAACTTGATAGAATCCATGTTGAGTCCCGATCCAAATCATATAATCCTATATAATATTGCAAAATCTCGATCCTCTTTATGGACTTTTCCGATTCTAAACGATTAGTTGAGTCATCCTCTTAACTGTAGTAGTATACTATGTCAACCTTCCAAGCCATTTGCACTTGCCGCATGATCCTTTATTTATCTCCCAAGCCCCAATGATTAACCGATAGGATCTTTCATCTCCCTTAAAGAAAACCTTACAATAGCAAAGCTATGGCCTCCTCTTACAAACACTCAATTCATCTTTCCATAGCATATTGTAAGAAAGTTTGGAGACATGATATGATTGATCGATGTCTAAAGTAGGCCTCATAAGAAGGATCCATCAACATAGATTGCTAGAGACCTTAATGTCAAACACTCTAGATCGGCTTGGAAAGTGGCATGCTACTTCAATACTTTAATATTTTTATTTAATAAATTTGTAATTTGATGATTCTGAAGGTATGTACTTTTTTCACTGATATAGGTTCCATATTTATATACAAAATGAATAAAAATACATGTAACTTGTATAGAAGTAGTATGCATATATTTGTGATATAATATATGTCAAATAATTAAGATGCAATACCATACATAGTACTCAATACATGGAAGGGTTAATTATACATTGTATTTTTATTGAAAAACTTACACTAGTGAGTTTTCTTTACTGGATATATTAGTATAAACCATATTGCTAGAAATTTTAATGCTTAGTATTTTCACATTTTCTATACTAGCATACAAAATTTCTGCATGGATAAACTCTTGGCTGAAAAATCTAGTAGAATCCAGAATTCTACGATTCAATTCTACGACTCGATTCTGTCAGAGGAAAATCGACCCGACTCCGAATCCCGACTCTTACTACCTTGGCATGGAGCATTAAAAATTATGGATACGTTGGAGACGTATCATCCTACGACACGCCTCATCCATCTGCATATAGAGAACATGCAAGTAAATACGACATTTAAATTGCAGGTTTGAATCAACACGACTAGTTGTGTATACAATATTACCGGACGGTAGAGATAAGCAAGAGCTGCCGAACCCCAGCTTATTTTGCTATCCCAACTAGTTAATGCCTTGAGCCACATCCATGATGCATTATTACCACCGCTATCCGCAAAAAGAGTCTGGCTAATGACATACCACACGTATGCACGAGCATGCTGTTGCACCCTCTCCTGTGAAGCATTCTCAGGGCATTTACCATACCTCAACGCTATCCATGTGTATGGTGCACCTGCGGTCATGCCAGGATAGACCGGTGCACACCCTATGAGTGACCACATAGACTCGCGCCAAGCCTTCGAGTCCGTACTAAAGCACAACGGTTGCCCGCTTATTGGAAGTGCTAGGATCATCGACACATCCTGAAGGGTGACAGTCATCTTCCCACAGCCAAGATGAAAAGTGTGGGTCTCGTGCCTCCATCGGTCAACTAGTGCCGTAAGTGCACATGGATTCATCCAGACCGACGACCGACTAACCATATTGACAAATGGTAGAAGTCCAAGCCTCTCGATATACTCGGTGTACCGATAATCAAATTCCATCTTATCGCTATCATGAGCTTCATGACACCTAAGACGAAGAGGAGGGAAAACCTGCAAATAATTCTAGTTAGGACAATATAAAAACCATGTAAGAAAAATAATATGATGATATAAATTTCAAATACCTTTTCTCCTCCGCCATAAGCCGAGCACGGTGGCATTTATCATAATGTTGTTCAAGAAGTGCCATCCTAAACCTATAAATATTTGTTTCATATGTTAGAACAAATTCTACTAAACACATCACATAAATCATGCTTATATGAGACAACCATTACAAAGTCATCAAAAATAATATCGACGACAACACACTTTCACATCTAAATCATCACAATATGGTACAATTTTTCTTGCATACTCTCATACATGTATATCTAAATCATCATAAATCCTACTACTTCTTGCCCACAAATACTACTACAAACCTAATTATAACTACAATCATCTAAAATGGGGCCAATGTAAGAACAATTTCATCAAGAAAAAGAAAGGAAGCAAGAGAAGAGCACTTACCTTGCCGGTGGCAGCACCACTCACGGCCGGTTCTAGATGGAGGAGATAGAGGCGGGACAGTAGCCGGCCGGTTCCAGAGGAGAAGAGAGGGACGCCGCGAGGGATGCCTCACCCAACCTCCATGGCGTGCAGACCGGGTCGGGGCAGTGGGGATGCACGGCGGCGGCGGAAAAGCTTGGCGGACCAGCGGCGATGGAGAGACAGAGGGAGGCACGACGGCGATGGAGAGACAGAGGGAGGCACGACGACGGCGACGATGGGAGGAGCGGCGGCGACGGAAAAGCTCGGCGGACCGGCGGCTGGGAATAGAGTAGAGGGGGATGCCTACGCGGGCCTTGCCCGTGGGGTTAACCCTAAGACCACGGCGCCGGGGGGAGTGGCGCCATACTTACAAGTTGCAGACCCAGGCCTCCATGTTGGAAAATACCACGGCGCCGTGGGGGACGGTGCCATACAATACAACCACGGCGCCATGTGGGCGGGCGCCATGAAAAAGGGTCAGATCGTGATTTTTTTTTGAAACACGGTTTATTTTGTGTTAAACTTCGCGAAAAAGGCCATTTTTATCTTTTTTTAGGCTGCTTCCAGCCCCTTTGGGCCACTCCTCGTTTAAAAAAAACGTCATCGACAGCAAGTCTACTCTACCAAGGAAAAGTCCAAGCAACATCCCAGAACTTGGTATCTATTGCTACCTTTTCTGCCATTGACGTGCTAGTATATGACTGGCCGCATCGTTTCCTGACTTTGATTGGTACAACACGCAGCAGCAAGGTCTACGTCGCGCCTTCACACAGGTCGGTGTAGTACGTCCTGTGAAGGTCACCGCGGAACAGATGGGTGGTTGGCGATGATGTCGGAGACTCTGAGGTGTTGCCGCGAGAAAGGCACGAGAAGAAAGTGCCGGGAACGAGAGGAAAACCGTCTCAACCAAATCATGCAGCCAGGAAGAATGAGGCCAGACGCTGACATACGTACACCTCCATCGATGTCAGGCGAATCAGATCTGGATGATGCGTCACCTACCAGACGCACGCACGATGCCTACGCCACCATATGAAAACGTGTTCTCACTACGAGGAATGGCAACGTTGATTAGTACACTGTACAATGGCAACGTGTTCTCACTGAAGAATTTAGCTTAACTGTGACCATGATTTAATCAATAGTTAAAATCGTGAGCAATGTATTGCGAATGAACACGAAGCCATGGCCATGTACTCCCTCCGTTTCAATATATAAGATGTTTTTAGCTTTGTGAAGCAAATGATTCTTTACAAAAAAAAATTTAGAGAAAATTGCACCGCGAGTCACCAAATTTGGTAGGCACGTACAGTTTAGTGGAACTAGTAGCAAATGACAAAAACATGACCATAAAATGAGTGGCTTTAGTAGATCCACTAAAAAGACATACTTTAAAAGTTTGAAGGTTGTCAGGGTGCACTACTCTATAGACATTGTCATGTGGAACCCAACTGTCATGTCCCAAAAGATTCTCTCTTTATCTTTTTCCAACCATCCCATCTACGAGGCGTCATCCACGTCGGCGGTGTTGACGTAGGAGATCATAGAGGACCGTGGGTGACATAGATGTCGTAATGTAGGGTAGCAGCTGACTAAGGAGAAGAATGATAACTGTAGATAAGAGTGAGGAAGCCCCATGGGGGTTTAAAACTCCTTGCAAAGATTTGCAAAAAAACCTCACAATAAGCCCCTATGTCTATATTTTTTTTGAAGAGAGTTTTTTCCACAAATGAACTAATCAAAATGAGGTGGGGTTGGGGGGGGGGGGGGGGTGCGCGAGGGAAAAACTTCAATAACCTGAAACACATTTCCTTTTTTGTATTGTAACATGTTTGAGGAATATAAATTATTTCTGATCGACTATCCGTCCCGAAGGCTCACTGCAGAAGTCAAATACGGATTCGCTTGGATAATTGTCGAGTATGGTTACGTTAGGGATATAGATAGTAATTCATGGATACGAAAAAGATAGTGATCTTAGTGTCCATTCATATCCCAAAGATATGCCGTATTTAATGTTCATATTCGAGAACTATCCGAAAAAATATCATGTGCCTAATACCTCAAACGATAGGCCCACTAACATATAAAACTGCAGCCTGGCCCACATAGCCACATCCTTCTCGTGCACGACAATCGTAGCAAATCACAATACATAAAGTTAATTTCAAGCATTCACTCGTTGAACGTGTAGTATTGTAATTATGTGATCAGGTCATCGAGATCTGTTCCATAGTAGTATGTTCTACATGCCGGTCCTATTTTAATTCCCCTTTAAACTAGGTGATGATTGTAGTGTAGCACTTGGACAATTATAATTCCCCTTTAAACTAAGGACTTGGACAATTGCAGTATCATTAACTTGTAGCATTCCTCAAGCCTTTTTGAAATGTCATAAACAAAGTAATAACCTTATGTACTATGCATATGAGAGATTGTATTGGTTTTTTCGAACCAAGCGGTATGACTACTCAACCAATTAGGAAAAGTTGGTCTCTACCAATCGCACTTAATCACTATACTTGTTAAAGTCACACACGCAAATCATTCAAAATTAAACTACTTGACAATTTATTTCACCTTTGAGAACTCAGGGGGCAGTGGTACGCCCGAGTACCCAACTGACAAGGTTTTGATTTTCACCGAGAACAAATTCTGGGGTATCCCAACGAAAATTTTACGGTATGCCATGTCTCCTTGGCGGCTTGTGCGTTTTTTTCAAGATGATATGTGAGCAGTGGCATAGTCGGATCCACTCACCATCACGGAGTATGCAAATCGCTCACGGTGTATTAAAAATGTGAAAAAATGCAAAATATTACTCTCTCCATTCAATTATTCTTGAGGTTGCTGTAATTTAAATTTGAAATTTTGAATAATATTTGAACCCAAGAATTATGGAATCGGAGAGGGGATATACTCCTCACAAACCAGAAATGAATTTTCTTTTCTTTTTCCACCCCCTTAACGCCGCCCCACCGCCCGCGGTCTCCGTCCTCGGCTCCCCCATCCTCATTCCCCAGTCGCCGCCCAAGTCAAAAAGAGGGGGGAGCTTCTCCACCACCACCAGAGTCCCCAACACATCAACGACTAGTCGCTGCCGAGCACCAACCCTACTCCCACCTCCCCCTCCCCCCTCGCGAGCGGCGAGGAACAGGCCATGGACACCTCCGGCGGCGGCGGCGGCGGAGCCGCGGGCGGGGCGTCGCAGATCCAGGGCATGGCGACGCACGGCGGGCGCTACGTGCTCTACAACGTCTACGGCAACCTCTTCGAGGTCGCCTCCAAGTACGCCCCTCCCATCCGGCCCATCGGCCGCGGCGCCTACGGCATTGTCTGGTGCGTTGCCTCCCCCTTCCCTTCCCCCCACCCGCTCCCTCCCGAATCGCGGATTAGCAAATCGGACTTGCTATATATGTCATGCGTAGAATATTCCCTGTGGTCGTGTTTGTGCAGATTTGGTACGCATGTGGGTATTGGCGTTTTAGGCATAAACTTTATGAAAGTGAGTCGCGGCGACCCCCCAAATGGGACGAGAGTCAAGACTTGCTGCAGGACATCAGGAGTGCTTATATTTCCCTGTGTTGTTCCCCCTCTTTGCAGCGCGGCTGTTAGTTCCGATACTGGAGAGGAAGTTGCGATCAAGAAAATTGGGAACGCATTTGACAACCACATCGACGCCAAGCGGACCCTGAGAGAGATAAAGCTCCTTCGCCACATGGACCATGAGAATGTAAGAGTTATCTGTTTTAGGTGACGTGGACAATTCTAGTGATTTACTTTGAGTAATACTCGCCTTACCATTTCTAGGAATTTGTAGTGTGTATTTTACATTTATCTGCATAGAGAGCTAACCATTGCGCGGGTAAGACATTTTTCACTGTGAGCACTATGCTGCTTAATATTAGACAAGTGGGTGCATCACCCAAGGCCTTTCTGTTATAGCTTGTAAGAAATGCACAATTACTGCTTCTATTAGTTCATAATCAAATATTTATTTCTGGCAGATGTAAGTGTTGGTTATATGGAAATCCTATTTATAAGGGGAGAAATATGAAATACCCTGTAGTATGTGAATATTGATTTCATCTAGTGGTTTTACATTTATGTTCATAGAGAGCTAACCATTGTGCGTGTAAGACATTTTTCATTGTGAGCACTATGCTGCTTAGTATAAGGGGAGAAATATGAAATACCCTGTAGTATGTGAATATTGATTTCATCTAGTGGTTTTACATTTATGTTCATAGAGAGCTAACCATTGTGCGTGTAAGACATTTTTCATTGTGAGCACTATGCTGCTTAGTATAAGACAAGTGGGTGCATCACCCAGGCCTTTCTGTTATATAGCTTGTAAGAAATGCGCATTACCTGCTTTTATTAGTTTATATTTGAATAGTCATTTCTGGCGGTTATAAGTGGTGGTTATATAGAAATCCTATTTATAAGGAGAGAAATACGAAATACTCTGTAATATGTAAATATAGATTTCATCTAGTGGTTTTATTTCCCATGTTTATATTTTTAGAAGTGGTTCTGTGATTTCCTGTCATTACAATTTACTGTGGATGTTCTGCGTTGTACACACTTACTCATACTGTCAGACATTCTTATGATGTGTTTAGTCTGATTCTCGTTCCAATAATGCATCCAGATTCTTGCCATAAAGGACTTAATACGCCCCCCAAGAAGAGATGATTTTAAGGATGTGTACATTGTTACCGAGCTGATGGACACCGATCTCCATCAGATCATACGCTCAAATCAGTCATTGACTGATGACCATTGCCAGGTTTGTTGCCTCTTGCTGGTGCTTCTGTATTCAATGAAACTGTAATTGAAACCAGTTTTGTTGTGGCTAGTCTAGATCTCTATTCACACGTTTATGGTTTTTTTACCTTAGCTTTGTTTGTTTTGTGCTCTTCAGCAATCATAAGTTACATGTTTTGTGTTGCAGTACTTCTTGTACCAGTTGCTACGAGGTCTAAAATACGTGCACTCAGCCAATGTCTTGCACCGTGATCTGAAACCAAGCAACTTGTTCCTAAACGCAAATTGTGATCTCAAGATTGCGGACTTTGGGCTTGCAAGGACCACTTCGGAGACTGATCTGATGACGGAATATGTGGTCACACGTTGGTACCGAGCACCAGAGTTGCTGTTGAACTGTTCACAGTATACTGCTGCAATTGATGTCTGGTCAGTTGGGTGCATACTTGGTGAAATTATTACTCGCCAGCCCCTGTTTCCTGGAAGGGATTACATCCAGCAATTAAAATTGATCACTGAGGTAGGTTTGCTCAACCCTCATCCCTAGCCTACTTTTATTATTCACACAAGCAAGTTATGAGGTTGTCTATTTGGAAACTGTTAGTAACTGAAGCTAGGATTGTTTGATGAACTAAATTTATAATAGGATTTGGCAGTTGGTCTATTTGGAAGAGCAGGATGACAATACCTTCCTTTGCACACCTGAATGCAGTGTTGTCAAACCTGTATTTACCTTTTGTTTGAATGAAAGTTATTCTTCATTGTTATTTGAATTTTGAACTAGTAAATTTATTTTGCTTCTGGTAGCATGTGACAATATTTTAAAATGTCATTAGATCGGAATCAAAACTTGAACTATTAACTTCAAGCAATTTACTCCTTGTTTTTGTGGACGTGCCCTTTCTTGAATACTCATATTTCATAGGTTCTGGTTGATTATTGGCTATCCTTAGCTTCATTTTTACCATTTTTAGTAACACTGAATGCTTCTTAATATTTAAAACATGTCCCTGGACCCAATTATATCATAATTAATCAGGGCTTTTCCCTTCAACAGCTTATAGGTTCACCAGATGATTCAAGCCTTGGATTTCTTCGGAGTGATAATGCTCGAAGATACATGAAACAACTACCACAGTACCCAAGGCAGGACTTCCGCTTGCGCTTCCGCAACATGTCTGATGGTGCAGTCGATCTGTTAGAGAGAATGCTGGTGTTTGATCCAAGCAGGCGGATCACCGGTACATGGGTTTACACGAACTGCTTATATTATCTTGGTTGCCTTGACTATAATTTAACATTATTTTTTCATGCAGTTGATGAGGCTCTGCATCATCCATACTTGGCTTCTCTTCATGACATCAATGAAGAACCCACCTGCCCAGCATCTTTCAGCTTTGATTTCGAGCAACCATCCTTCACAGAAGAACATATGAAAGAACTCATCTGGAGGGAGACTTTAGCATTTAATCCCGATCCTCCCTACTAAGAGCTAAGGTTTGTATGTGTTGTGTTGAACTGTTTCATTTTTGAGAAAAAAGTATACAAAGGAATACAATGTGTCATAGACGACTAATCTAGATCCTGGCATCCCCAGAAGGTTTACATGCTTCTTATGTTCTTATTGATATTTGCCCTTTCTAGCTTGAGTAATTTTGATCCATAGAATTTCCGTCCTTTGGAAACCAAAAATCTTGGTCACTAAGATTTATGTGCTCATAACTTGCCATTGTGTAAAATTCTATTCGCAAGTCAAGTTTTTATGGGACAAAAAGATATTTCCTACGTTGTTTACCAGGACCAGTTACTCTTTTGCAATCCATTTTCTTTGGCTCAAGATTTGCTTCCAAGGATTTATGTTAATTCCTTCTATTTTACCTTGTGACTGCAGACCAATTTACCAGCAGAAGGCATTGAAGATTTCTAGCTCTAGCGAAGCCAAAACTTCCATGACTGGTGTATCTATTTATTTTTATGCTCACTTATTGGGCGAATGGGCATGGCTTATTTGTTTCAGTAGCAATTTCTCTTCAGGCCTGTCTGAAGAAACAGTATGCGTACTCCTTTTCAGATGGGTTGCTCCAGGGCTTGTATCATTCCCGTTTGATTGAATAAGTCTTCATGTGTATCTAAAGCTTGTAATTTTGTCGACACTTGAAGATCCCATATATATCTGTTGATACATCGTGTTGTATTTGTCTGAAGCATATCATTTTGAGGCCTGTGACTATTCAGCTTAAAGCTGCGGACCAAGGTTTGCTCTGAAACTCCACTCACTCGTGGCATGACAACTCATTAGAATCTAAAACATCTACGGAGCTCCATTCCCTGGTGCCATGGCAATGCAGTAGTATCTAAGAACATCTTACATAGTAACATGTACTCCCTCCGTTTTAAAATATAAGATGTTTTAGATTTGTGAAGCAAATGTATCTAGACGTATATTCGAGTGAACCTACACATTAAAAGATGTCTAAATACAATTGCTTCACAAACCTAAAATATCTTATATTTTGAAACGGAGGGAGTACGATGTATGGTCCATCTCGGTGAACTTTTGACCAAAAAGTAGAAGGGCAATATACTCAACAGTGGAAAGCACGATGTTGATTGATTCATGACTATTATTGGCTGATGGTGGGGGAGCTGGATCTGCACAGGCTGTCGATGAGAAGGGCTGGAGACGTTTGTGGTCTGTTCAGTGTCCAAATAAAATGAAGGTCCTACTCTGGCGAATAACTGTCTGCCCACTATTGCAGCAACGACCTGATTCAAACCAACTATGAGTGCTGCTTCTGTGCTCGAAGGAACCGGTTGAATACACATTCCTTCAATGCCACTTGGATCCTGAAGTATGGGAGGGTGTGAAAGATGGAGAGTATTCAATATTAAGGACCCGTTTGGTACACAAGATTTCTACAAAAGCATGAATAGAATGTCATGACATGCTGAATCCTACATGATTTGAAAACACATGAATGCATGTTACATGTTGCATGGCTGTGTCACAGGAAAAGTGCAGGAATTTTTCTGAAGGGTTATGTATATGCCATACATGTCATAGAAACGAAGGAAATCTTTCATGAGGTTGGAGCTAAGAATATTTGATTTTTTTTCCTATGAAACTGTATACAAAGTAGACCATAGGAAAGATTCATATGGTTTCAAATCCAATGAACCAAAAAGCTCTAAAGGAAGAAACATCGGGAATGAAATCCTCCAAATTTCCTTCGGAATTCCTTTGAACCAAATGAGCCTTTTATCTTGAAACACTCCTTCAACTGCAAATCATCTACCAGGCGTGAGGTCCGTTCATCTACCTGTAATTGGACTCCACTTCCTAAAGGATTAGTTTGTAGAGCAATTTATGCTCAAATCTCAATAGATGCAGCCATGCAAGGGATCAATCAGAGATGAAGAAGGGAAAGGGAGAAGGTCAACAAATGAACCTTGCCAACCATCCTAGAAGGCTACCTATAGTCGAGCTTCAAAACTAGTCATTGCGGATGTTGCCAAACATTTTCTGGGTAAATCTATAGGTCATAGGGGTAAACCTAGGAAATGCGCATGGACAACAACAATCACTAAGCACTACCACATAGAAGCCACCCAAGAACAAACAATGAATAGGCATAACATGTAACAACTTTATGTACCTATCCTCAAATTGTTGCAGGCCAAGCATTTTTAACCTGAAGGTTATTTGGAGATGAACTTCTGGAAAAGAAGTTGCAATTTTTTGGTACACGCATCCTATCAAATTCTATGTTACACAACCTTCTTTTCTTCTTGGTTAAAAGACTCTTATCTTGTTATAAGTTAAACTTGTTCAAGTTTGACCAAATTTATCGAGAGAAATACCGTCATCTAGGTATCAAATCGTTATCACTAGATATTTCACAACGAATATTTTCACAGTGTATTTTTTCTGAACTGAATATTTTCACAGTGTATATACATGAAGTAGTAGGTGATAAATTTATTATTGCGGGTCCACCACGAGAGGGAGTTACTCTAGGGCGATCGGGAGGCGATCGCGGTTTGGCTAGGGTTTCTCCTCGGGGGTGAGTTTACTCCGGCGGTGGTGCGATCGCGATGGCGCGTTCGCCCTGTTTTTGGCCGGATCGGAATCTCCGGCTCCTGGCCCGACTGCGGGTGGGGGAGTTGCGGACCGAGGGCTTGGTTTCGTTTTCCCATGGCGTCCAAAGGATCCAAGCTGGTGGATGTGGTGGTCCGGTCAAGGGCCCCTTCCATCTCGCCGGCTAAGGGATCGGAGGAGGTGTCGGCAGCATTGTCGGTGAAACTAGGAGATCTGATTCTAACCGACAAGGAGGCTGCAGGATTGGTGATCAAGGATGTTGGATCTGATCATATCCCGAAGCCAAGATGGACTGTTGTTGGCAAAGTCTGCGCACCGAGGAAGCTCATCATCGGTGCCCTGGAGAAGGCTATGTGTCGGGCATGGGGCCTCCACAAGGAGGCGCAATTCCGCGACATTGGGGATAATAGGTTTGTTGTTTGCTTTGGCTCAGAGGGTGATTGGAATCATGCAGTGAAGAACGGGCCATGGTAGTTTGATTTCCATGCTGTTTTGCTTGAAAAGTATGATGGAAAGGTGCGTCCTTCAGATCTCGTGTTTGATAAGTTGGCAGTATGGGTTCATGTCTTTGATCTGCCACTTGATATGATGAATATTTCCTATGGGAAAATCATTGGCAACTGGATTGGTCGTTACATCGCGGTTGATGTTGATGAGGATGGCATTGCATGGGGCAAGGAGTTGCGGATCAGAGTTGAGATTAATGTGAATAAACCCTTGATTAGAGGGGTGAACCTGAAAGAGTCAGATGACGATGTTGAGGGGAGATGGTTTGATCTGAAACATGAGAGAATCCCTCATTTCTTTTTCGATTGTGGCTTTCTATGGCATCATACTGGCAGGTGCGAGGCAGAGAAGGGAGAGGTCCAGCAGTGGGGAGAATGGCTTTGTGCTTCGCCGGGTAGGAGCAGGAAACCCCCTCCCCCCCATAGGCCGTCTGTGTCCACCAGCACCTACTCTAACAGGTCAGGCGGTGCTGATTCTTCATCTAGATCAGAGAGAGTCATTATAAGAGATGTTCCTACGAAAAGGAGCTTGTTCAAGGATGGTGATCAAGCTGACTCGGGGTTGTCCCGCACTGGCGGTGGCGGCCATCAATACCGAGAAAAAGTAGCCAGTAGCCCCCCAAGGCATCACGGGATGCCGAGGGAGGAATCGAGCAGGAATGTGCATCAGAATGCACAGCAAGGCAGAAGGCCCAGGGCTGGCACCTACGTGCGAAAGGAGAGGAAGAATGTTGCTCCGAAGGAACCAGAGGTTGTCCCGCCAAGGAGCCCGCGTACCAAGAAGAGGAGAACCAGGCAAGTGTGGCTGCTAGTAGGGGTTACACCCGTGGGGACAGCTGCAGAGACGGGTAGTGGCGGGAAGAAGCAAAGGGTTGCATCGGTCTTTGATAGGATTTCAGAGCCAAACTCCTCATCGGCGAGTCCTGCGAGGCAGGACCGCCGAGGGCAATGAATATCTTGGCCGAGAACTGTCGTGGCTTGGGGTTGGACGCGGCATTCGGTGAGCTGAGAGACCTGATTAGGTCCTACAACCCAGCGGTGGTTTTCTTAAGTGAAACTAAGATGTCTGCTAAGGCGGTGGAAAGGGTGCGGTGGAGTTTGGGCTACCGGAATGGTGTAGCGGTTGACTGCAGAGGGAGAAGCGGTGGCTTGGCGTTGTGGTGGAGAGACGAAGTGGAAGTTTCAGTGAGACCCTGGTGTCAGTACTACATAGATGCTAAAATCAGTTGGGGGGGTAAAGATTGGCGTTTCACTAGTGTTTATGGCGAGCCTCGAACTGAGCTCCGACATAAGACCTGGGAGGTGCTGCGCTACCTCCGTTGTCAGGATAATTTACCTTGGTTGTGTGCTGGAGATTTTAACGAGGTTCTACGGCAGAGCGAGCAAATTGGAGGAAACCCTAGAGGTGCAGCTCAGATGGAGAGATTTCGTGATTGCCTTTCCGACTGTGGACTGGCAGACCTTGGTTTCTCGGGGTACGAATTCACATGGAATAATAGGAGGGAAGGAGAAGCTAATATATAGTCTCGGCTTGATCGAGCTACTTGCAACGAGAGTTTTTCCGCCCTATATCCGGCCTCAGCGGTACAACACCTTCACATAGAGGAAACTGGTCATCTTGTGCTTCTGATTAAAGTAAGCTCTTGCTTTGATAACCAACCTAGATACTCACAGGAGTTCAGGTTCGAGGAAATGTGGACGAGGCATGAGGGTTTTCAGCCCATGATCGAACAAGCATGGGAGGAGAAGGATACAGGTGATAGAGGGGTGTCGGCTCTTTGTGACAAGCTCAGGCGTGTTATGAGTGACATGCAATCATGGAGCTGAAGCGTCTTTGGATCTATTAGAAAAGAAATTAAAAGATTGCGGGATAAGCTTGAGAATGCTCGACACCAAGCACTCAGCACCGGACTCTCACATGGCAATAGAAAAGGAATTGCATGAGGTGTACGAGAGAGAGGAGATTATGTACAGACAGAGATCTAGGGTGGAATGGTTGAAGGCGGGTGATCAGAACACAAAGTATTTTCAGAATCGTGCGTCTCACCAGAGAAGTAAAAACACCATCCAATCTTTGCGGCGTTCTGACGGGTCTAAATGTTCAACGGATGTGGAAATGAGAGCACTGGCTCAGGATTTCTACCACTCGCTTTACTCGTCAGAGGGAGCTAACAACATGGATTCTATCCTCGACTTGGTGGAGCCACTTGTCTCGGATTAGATGAACAACAAGCTACTAAAGGAAATCTCTGATTCTGAAATAGAGGCCGCTGATCCCTTGTTGATGGCACCCAGAAAATTAGCTGATGGCGTGTGGTGATGTGGGAGCAAACTGTCCTTGTGCGTGGTGGATAACCAGCCCGTTGGGAACCCCAAGAGGAAGGTATGATGAGTATAGCAGCTAGTTTTCCCTTAGTTAGAAACCAAGGTTTAATATCGGTCAGGAGAGGAGAGACAATGACGACTGAAGGTGATGCTTGCTAGTTTGCGACAGCAGCGGACAATTTATATATGGCGCCTCGTCCAAGCTTTGCTTGCTAGCTGCAACGTGGAACCTGCACACACACAAACAAATACTTTGCTCCCAACTTACGATGAGGTTGTCAATCTCACCGGTTTGCTTGAAACAAAGGTTATGAGTGTATCGAGTGGAAAACAGTAAAAGTATGCGAGTAAAATAAACAGTGCGAGAAAGTAAACAGGTGATAGCAATATGATGGAAATAGGACCGGGGTCCATGATACGTCTCAAACGTATCTATAATTTTTGATGCTCCATGCTTGTTTTTACACCATTTGCCTATTGTTTCGTTACACTTAGTGGTACTTTTATACATTTTCCGGAACTAACCTATTAACGAAGTGCCACAGTGCCAGTTTCCTGTTTTCTGCTGTTTTTGTGTTTCAGAAGTGATACACAGGAAATATTCTCGGAATTGGACGAAACAAGTTCCTGAAGTCATATTTTACGGGGAAGCTCCCAAACATCCGAAGACCTGGCGGAGGGGGGCCACGTGGCCCCCACACACAGGGGCGGCGTGGCCACCCCCTTGGCCGCACCGGGCCCACGTGAGGGGCCGTGGTCTCCCCTCTGACATCGCCCCTTCGCCTATATATACCCCCTGACGAGAAAAACCTAAGGGCCCGATCAGTTTTCCAGAATACATCGCGATCCTCCGCCGCCGTCGACCCGAAGATCGGGAGGGTCCAGAAGCTCTTCCCGGCACCCTGCCGGAGAGGGGAATCGCCACCGGAGGTCTTCTTCATCGCCATGCTTGCCTCCGGAGCGATGAGTGAGTAGTCTACCTTGGACTATGGGTCCATAGCAGTAGCTAGATGGTTGTCTTCTCCACCATGTGCTTCATGTTTAGATCTCATGAGCTGCCCTACATGATTGAGATCACCGTTATGTAATTCTATGATGTTGGTTTGTTGGGATCCGATGAATATTGGTGTTTATGATTAAGTTGTTGTACTGAATTATATCTTTTGTTATCTCTATGTTGTTTATGATCTTGCATGTTCTCCGTTGTTAGTAGCTATCTTGGCCGAGTAGTTGCTAGTGACTCCAAGAGGGGGTATTTATGCTCGATAGTGGGTTCATGCCTCTATTTCACCTGGGGGAGTGACAGAAACCTCTAAGGTGGTAGATGTGCTGTTGCTACTAGGGAGAAAACAACATTCATATGCTCAAGGGCATATGCTTTGTTTACATTACACACTTTGCTTAATGCAATTATCTGTTGTTCGCAACTTAATACTTTTGGGGTGTTCGGATGATATCCCCGGGGGTGGATTATTAGTCATAGATGCAGTTGGATGGCGGTCTATGTATTTTGTTGTAATGCCCAGAGTAAATCTCATAGTGATCTTCTTGACATATCACGTTATCTTTATTCTATCAATTGCCCAACTGTAATTTGTTTACCCAGCATGTTATTTTATCTATGGAGAGACACCACTAGTGAACTGTGGACCCCGGTCCTATTTTAATCATATTGCAATCACCTGTTTACTATTCCCGCACTGTTTACTTTACTCGCATATTACTACTGTTTTCCACTCGATACACTCATAACCTTTGTTTCAAGCAAACCGGTGAGATTGACAACCTCATCGCAAGTTGGGGACAAAGTATTTGTTTGTGTGTGTGCAGGTTCCACAAACACCTTCAGTCGTCATCGTCTCTCTTCTCCTGATCGATAAACCTTGGTTTCTTAACTGAGGGAAAACTAGCCGCTACACTCATCATACCTTCCTCTTGGGGTTCCCAACGGGCTGGTCAATCACCACGCACAAGGACTTACTGCTCCCACGTCAACTAAACGCCACAGTACTTTTCTGGCGCCATCATCACACGAGTAGCAGCTACTTTTCTGGCGCCGTTGCCGGGGAAGAGAGAAGACTTCTGCGAGGGGAGTTCTTCGCACACACATTCTTTACTTTGTTATTTGTTTTGCTTTACTTTATTTTATTTTACCTGCATTGCTTTTTATATCAAAAACGCAAAAAAATTAGAATCCTTGGTAGTTGTTTTTACTTATCTGCTTTTAGTTTTGTTACAATGAGTAATCCTGAAGTAGAAGTTCGTAGTTTCAAGCAACAAGGGGGAGAAAGTTTAAAAGATGCTTGGTACCGTATTAACAATGCTCATCATAGGTGTACCAAGAAGCACTCCACCACGATCCTCCTTAGAAATTTTTATGTTGGTATATCTAGCTGGAATAGGTATGTTCTTGATACTCTTACAGGAGGTAATTTTCTGGGTACTCCCGCGGGAGAGGCATGCACTATAATTGAAAGTTTAGTGGGAGTACCACCTATTCATGTTGCTAAAACTGAGACCACCTTGGAAGAGGTGGTAGAAAAGCTCAGCTCCTTAGAAAAAAGTTTGCCAAGTATCCTAGAAAATGCTAGCCGCATTAGTGAATTAATAGAAAGCATTGGTAAGAGAATTACCATTTTAGAGGCTAGCACTACTCATGACAATCAAAACTTGAGGATTGGTAAACTAGAGGAGTCTATGGAAACTCTTAGTTTAATCTTCTCTTCTCTTAAATTTAAGAAGGAGAAAGTGTTTGTTGGAAAAGAGCAAAAATTTATGTATGTTCCCAAGGTTTCTGCGCTTAAATATCAACATGTTCTTAAGATTGGTAAGACTCTTAGTTCCACTAAGGGTGACTTGCAGGTTGAATCATCTTCGGGAACCTTCAAAGAGCCTACTGAGGTAACTAGCACTTCATCTATTAATATTACTTGATTCGCAATTTTCTGCGCCTAGCTCAAAGGCGTTAAAGAAAAGCACTCTTGGGAGATAACCCATTGTTTACTTTTCAGTACTTTTTCTTTTATTTGAGTCTTGGAAGTCATTACTACTGTAATGACCGCTCCTTATCTTGTTTATTTCGTTTTTGTGCCAAGAGAAGCCTCTAATTTGAGTGAGGTAAAGATTTGGGGTTATTGCTGTCCTGAAACTGTTTTCGGTGCTGCACCGTAAAAATTCGTAAACATTCTCTGTTTAGCTTTTGGACCTGCGATTTCTTGTGCATATTCCCCAGGTTATATCCAAACTTTTCTTAGTTGAACACTTTTTGATTTGAGCAACGGAAAATCCCTCAAAAATTCGTCCATTATCAGCTGTCCAGTTTTGACAGATTTCTGCCAATATTTGTTTTTGCCACTTTATCGCTTTCTTTTGAGTTCTTTTTGATCATGGAACTCTTGTGGAAGTTGCTACAGTAGTATATACTTTATATGTGGTGGTTTTGGGTTGAAACCTGAAGCTAAAAGAGGTTGAATATATTTTATGCTTACACTAATGTTGCTAATAGAATTGTGTTTAGTTTTGTATGAAGGAAGTTTTCAAGTGTAGGGATTGGAGAATGATGAGATGAGTTGAAGAATGGACAAAAGCTCAAACTTGGGGATGCCCATGCATCACCCCAAGAAATATCCAAGAAGTACAAGCGTCAAAGCTTGGGGATGCCCCCGAGGCACCCCTTCTTCATCGGCAAAAATCAGGTCACCTTTCAAGACACTATATTTTTATTGCTTCATGCACTATGTGTTTTTCTTGGAGCGTCAGTTGTTTTAGTTTTCTTAGTTTGTTTGTTTGCTGCAATAAATGGTTGGACCCCAACAAATTTCCTTTGGAGGAGATGTACTCGTTTTCATCTGCAAAGAACACTCTAGTTTTCACTCTTATTTAAAATCGAGTGTTCTACTTTTTCCGCTACTGCTTTTGGTTTTCGTTTTCGCCTTGATATGCGTTCAGATATTGTCATATCTTTTCATCAAGGTGTATTTTTGCCTCTGATCTTTATTGGTTTTCATCAAAAGAGGTGTTTATAAAAATTTCAAATGGTATTGGAAAAGAGAAAAAGCTTTGTGCAAAATAGTGGTACAAGAAGGAGCTTGTGTAGACTGCGGCTTGGGCTTTTTCATGTCATGCTTGATGTCTTTTTGATAGTATGCTTAGTGGTTTTGCTGTAGCATGACTTGTCTCAAATAACTGAGATTGCTTAATGAGCCTTTGAAAAAATCATGCGTTGTTTTTATTGTATGGAAGCATTATTTTGGTTTTCTCCTTGATGCTTTATTTGGGTTGACTTGGCGCATGCTCACACATGTTAGACTCTTACAAAGTCGCCATTAGCCTTCATGATCATTTAGTTTTTGACTTTTGATGCCATCTTATGCTTCTTTTAATGTCGCTTTGTCGCTTTGCATGATTATGGCCATTATTGCTCTCTTAGTTGGTCGCTCCCAGTCTTTTGCTAGCCCTCGCCTTGTACTGAGTATGAGCTCTACTCGTGCATCCAACTCCTAAAAGCCAAAGTTTTCCATTGTGTCCACCATACATACCTACTAGCAATTTGCTATTCCAAGTAAATTTGACTTGCTTTTATATTCTCTTCAAATTAAACTCTTACCAGTGTTATGTGAAATTCGGTTAGTAAAGCTCTCACGAACCGGAAGGCACACTTTACTTTTTCCTGTTCTTAAAAATTTGACATTGTGGTCTCTTATGTTGAGTTGTTATGCTTGCAAGTTGTAAGTTGGATTCTAGCCCAGCCATGCTGTCATGGGGCAAGCTTTCAACATTGCACTTCTTTTTGAGTTGATATCGTGATCTTTTGTTTATGGATGCCCGCTGTGTGAAATGAATTGGGAATCTTGTGAGGATCATGGAGTTTTTATATGTGTTAGGGAAACGCTGGGCCGCCAATCTAAGCCATGCATAATTCATGGTGGAAATTTGCAGCATACCCATGGTGAACATTCGACGACGCATCTCACAATAAAAAGCTAAACAATATAGCAAATAAAAGAGATGTCGAGGTGTTTATTGTCTGCTTGTCCTGTCATTTTGGTGTGGGCTTGTTCCATGTCATCGGGCACGGAGGTACCCCATTGGCGGTTCTCAATGATATGCATATACTTACAATGACAAGAGCCTTGCTTGGGACTCTAAGTAAATTAGCATGGTTTGGGTACTCGTATTCACGGGACACGAGGTTTTCAACTTATGATTTGTCAAGCATATGCATCATAATTGTTCTCGCATTAACTTTAACCATTCAAGATGCTTATGATGGGGGCAATGAGAGCTCAAAGCCGGTAAGTACCATAATTTTTGAAGGTTATAAAACTTGCAATCACTGCTTCCCTCTGCGAAGGGCCTTTCTTTTACTTTTATGTTGAGTCACCACCTTCTTTCTTTATGCACCATTAAGAGAGCATAGTTGTCATTCTTAGTGTGATATGCATTGTCCCAAAGTTCATTGATTGACTCATATTGTTGGTTTCACTTGTTCTTAAATTATTTGTATCTAGTCGCCCTCTTAAACTTTGAGGTGTCCTATGCATTTATGTTTTGCTCTCTTTGAAGGACAAGCTGAAAACCATTTGTATGTTTTTCCTTATGATTTGAACACACGTTTGACTTTCATTGTTTCATTATCATGATCTTTTGTTTGTGTTCATTTGCATGTTTACAACATGGTTGCTAAGTTCTTATTGTCATGATTATATCTTTCATGCCCATGTTTTAAGTTCTATTGATCCCAGCTCACCAATGCTTACATATTTGATCAAGATTGTGTAGGTGCATGTCACCTCAAAAATTATTCTTTTGTTATCACTTACCTACTCGAGGACGAGCAGGAGTTAAGCTTGGGGATGCTTGATACGTCTCAAACGTATCTATAATTTTTGATGCTCCATGCTTGTTTTTACACCATTTGCCTATTGTTTCGTTACACTTAGTGGTACTTTTATACATTTTCCGGAACTAACCTATTAACGAAGTGCCACAGTGCCAGTTTCCTGTTTTCTGCTGTTTTTGTGTTTCAGAAGTGATACACAGGAAATATTCTCGGAATTGGACGAAACAAGTTCCTGAAGTCATATTTTACGGGGAAGCTCCCAAACATCCGAAGACCTGACAGAGGGGGGCCACGTGGCCCCCACACACAGGGGCAGCGCGGCCACCCCCCTGGCCACGCCGGGCCCACGTGAGGGGCCGTGGTCTCCCCTCTGACATCGCCCCTTCGCCTATATATACCCCCTGACGAGAAAAACCTAAGGGCCCGATCAGTTTTCCAGAATACATCGCGATCCTCCGCCGCCGTCGACCCGAAGATCGGGAGGGTCCAGAAGCTCTTCCCGGCACCCTGCCGGAGAGGGGAATCACCACCGGAGGTCTTCTTCATCGCCAT
Organism: Dactylis glomerata; assembly: GCA_007115705.1. Lineage (NCBI taxonomy): Eukaryota > Viridiplantae > Streptophyta > Magnoliopsida > Poales > Poaceae > Dactylis > Dactylis glomerata. The sequence goes on from QXEO01000758.1 coordinate 1,253,696, forward strand.
GCTTGCCTCCGGAGCGATGAGTGAGTAGTCTACCTTGGACTATGGGTCCATAGCAGTAGCTAGATGGTTGTCTTCTCCACCATGTGCTTCATGTTTAGATCTCATGAGCTGCCCTACATGATTGAGATCACCGTTATGTAATTCTATGATGTTGGTTTGTTGGGATCCGATGAATATTGGTGTTTATGATTAAGTTGCTGTACTGAATTATATCTTTTGTTATCTCTATGTTGTTTATGATCTTGCATGCTCTCCGTTGTTAGTAGCTATCTTGGCCGAGTAGTTGCTAGTGACTCCAAGAGGGGGTATTTATGCTCGATAGTGGGTTCATGCCTCTATTTCACCTGGGGGAGTGACAGAAACCTCTAAGGTGGTAGATGTGCTGTTGCTACTAGGGAGAAAACAACATTCATATGCTCAAGGGCATATGCTTTGTTTACATTACACACTTTGCTTAATGCAATTATCTGTTGTTCGCAACTTAATACTTTTGGGGTGTTCGGATGATATCCCCGGGGGTGGATTATTAGTCATAGATGCAGTTGGATGGCGGTCTATGTATTTTGTTGTAATGCCCAGAGTAAATCTCATAGTGATCTTCTTGACATATCACGTTATCTTTATTCTATCAATTGCCCAACTGTAATTTGTTTACCCAGCATGTTATTTTATCTATGGAGAAACACCACTAGTGAACTGTGGACCCCGGTCCTATTTTAATCATATTGCAATCACCTGTTTACTATTCCCGCACTGTTTACTTTACTCGCATATTACTACTGTTTTCCACTCGATACACTCATAACCTTTGTTTCAAGCAAACCGGTGAGATTGACAACCTCATCGCAAGTTGGGGACAAAGTATTTGTTTGTGTGTGTGCAGGTTCCACAAACACCTTCAGTCATCATCATCTCTCTTCTCCTGATCGATAAACCTTGGTTTCTTAACTGAGGGAAAACTAGCCGCTACACTCATCATACCTTCCTCTTGGGGTTCCCAACGGGCTGGTCAATCACCACGCACAAGGACTTACTGCTCCCACGTCAACTAAACGCCACAGTACTTTTCTGGCGCCATCATCACACGAGTAGCAGTCCACAGTTCACTAGTGGTGTCTCTCCATAGATAAAATAGCACATGCTGGGTAAATAAATTACAGTTGGGCAATTGATAGAATAAAGATAACGTGATATGTCAAGAAGAGCACTATGAGATTTATTCTGGGCATTACAACAAAATACATAGACCGTCATCCAACTGCATCTATGACTAATAATCCACCCCCGGGGATATCAATCCGAACACCCTAGAAGTATTAAGTTGCGAACAACAGATAATTGCATTAAGCAAAGTGTGTAATGTAAACAAAGCATATGCCCTTGAGCATATGAATGTTGTTTTCTCCCTAGTAGCAACAGCACATCTACCACCTTAGAGGTTTCTGTCACTCCCCCAGGTGAAATAGAGGCATGAACCCACTATCGAGCATAAATACCCCCTCTTGGAGTCACTAGCAACTACTCGGCCAAGATAGCTACTAACAACAGAGAGCATGCAAGATCATAAACAACATAGAGATAACAAAAGATATAATTCAGTACAGCAACTTAATCATAAACACCAATATTCATCAGATCCCAACAAACCAAACATGTAGAATTACATAACGGTGATCTCAATCATGTATGACAGCTCATGAGATCTAAACATGAAGCACATAGTGGAGAAGACAACCATCTAGCTACTGCTATGGACCCATAGTCCAAGGTAGACTACTCACTCATCGCTCCAGAGGCAAGCATGGCGATGAAGAAGACCTCCGGTGGCGATTCCCCTCTCCGACAGGGTGCCGGGAAGAGCTTCTGGACCCTCCCGATCTTCGGGTCGATGGCGGCGGCGGATCGCGATGTGTTCTGGAAATCTGATCGGGTACTTAGGTTTTTCTCGTCGGGGGGTCTTTATAGGCGAAGGGGCGTCGTTAGAGGAGGGGCCAGGCGGCCACACACGGGGGTGGCGCGGGCCAGGGGCTGGCCGCGCCACCTGTGCGTGTGGGCCCCTGGTCCCTCGCCTCCTACTCTCCTTCGGATCTCTGGAAGCTTCCGGGTAAAATAAGACTTCAGGAACTTGTTTCGTCCAATTCCGAGAATATTTCCTGTGTATCACTTCTGAAACACAAAAACAGCAGAAAACAGGAAACTGGCACTGTGGCACTTGTTAATAGGTTAGTTCCGGAAAATGTATAAAAATGCCACTAAGTGTAACGAAACAATAGACAAATGGTGTAAAAACAAGCATGGAGCATCAAAAATTATAGATACGTTTGAGACGTATCAAGCATCCCCAAGCTTAACTCCTGCTCGTCCTCGAGTAGGTAAGTGATAACAAAAGAATAATTTTTGAGGTGACATGCACCTACACAATCTTGATCATATATGTAAGCATTGGTGAGCTGGGATCAATAGAACTTAAAACATGGGCATGAAGATATAATCATGACAATAAAAACTTAGCAACCATGTTGTAAACATGCAAATGAACACAAACAAAAGATCATGAAAATGAAACAATGAAAGTCAAACGTGTGTTAAAATCATAAGGAAAAACATACAAATGGTTTTCAACTTGTCCTTCAAAGAGAGCAAAACATAAATGCATAGGACACCTTCAAGTTTAAGAGGGCGATGATGACCCACAAGTATAGGGGATCGCAACAGTCTTTGAGAGAAGTATTACCCAAATTTATTGATTCGACACAAGGGGAGCCAAAGAATATATGTAAGCCTTAACAGTTGAGTTGTCAATTCAGCTGCACCTGGAAACAGTCTTGCTCGCAGTGGTTTATCAGTAGCAACAGTTTTATAGTGGTGACAGTAGGAAAACAGTAACAGCAGTAGTAAAATAGCAGCAGCAAAAGTAACGGTTGTAAACAGTAGGAACAAATACTGTAGGCATAGGGATGGATAACGGGCGTTGCATGGATAAGATAATTCATGAAATCAATGAGATACGGGCATTGCAGATAAATAATGATAAAGCATCCTAGTACAAACAATCATAGGCATGTGTTCCGTATATAGTCGTACGTGCTCACAAGGAGAAACTTGCACGACATCTTTTGTCCTACCAGCCTGTTGCAGCAGGGCCTCAAGGGAAACTACTGGTAATTAAGGTACTCCTTTTAATAAAGTACCAGAGCAAAGCATTAGCACTCGGTGAACACATGTGATCCTCACATCATAGCCATCCCCTCCGGTTATCCCAATTTCTGTCACTTTGGGGCCTCGGGTTCCGGACAACAATATGTGTATACAACTTGTAGGTAAGACCATAAACAACAAGTATCATCATAGAAATAATAACATGTTCAGATCTGAAATCATGGCACTCGGGCCCAAAGTGACAAGCATTAAGCACAACAAGTTGCAACAATGTCATAGGCACTAAATAAAGATACTAGGCACTATGCCCTATCAATCTCATATCAAATTACATGAACAATCTCATCCAATCCCTACCATCCCCTCACCTACAGCGGGGGAATTACTCACACATGGATGGGGGAGTCATGGATGGTCGATGGAGGAGCGTCGGTGGTGATGGTGATGAAGATCTCCTCCGAATCCCCGTCCCGGCAGGGTGCCAGAACGGAGTTTCTGGTTCCGAATCGCGGTTTCTGATGGCGGCGGCGCAGCGGAAGTCTATCTGGGAAAAACGCCGTCTCCCCGATCTTAAGTCGTCAGGGGGTATATGTATGCGAGAGAGGAGGTTGAGAGGGGGCCTGGGGCCACCTCACATAGGGGTGGCGCGGCCAGGGCTGGGCCGCGCCACCACCTTGTGACGGCTCCTCAAGCCACTTCTCCCTCCGGTCTTCTGGCTCCATGGGTCTTCTGGTGAAATGTGATTTTTGGTGATTTTTCCCGAATTTTTACTGGAAGTTGAATTTCTGCACAAAAACGAGACACCAGAGCAGTTCTGCTGAAAACAGCGTCAGTCCGTGTTAGTTGTATTCAAAACACACAAATTAGAGGAGAAACAATAGCAAAAGTGTTCGAGAAAGTAGATACGTTTTGGACGTATCAACTCCCCCCCAAGCTTAGCTATTTGCTTGTCCTCAAGCAATTCAGTTAACAACTGAGAGCGATAAAAGAAACTTTCACGAACACGTTTGCTCATATGATGTATATATACTAACTATGTGATCAAGTACTCAGGCAATTCATAATAAGAAATATGCAACTAATGTCACCTCATAGTCAAGCAAGCTATGAAAGAGTGCCAATGCACTAATAACAAGTAACATGTGCAAGAGAAGCTACAAGATTGTAATATGCATAAATGATATGAGAGAATGGTATCCCACTTGCCTTTATTTGTAGAGCAAAACATAAATGCTGAGGCACCTCTGAAGTCCAAGGGAAGACTAGAAGTAGAAATATCAAAGATACAAGCATCATAGTTATACCACAATTAACCGTGTTCTGGGACAAGCACATTACACTAAGAATAACAGCTAGGCTCTCAAGAAGTGCTTAAAGTTAGAAGATGTGACACAACATAAAAGTAAACGAATGGCCCTTCGCAGAGGGAAGCAGGGATTTAACATGTGCTAGAGCTTTTCATTTGTAAAACAGAGATAAAAATTTCTTTTGAGAGGTGGTTGTTCTATGTCAACGACTAGCAATGGGGACTTACTATCTTCCATAATAAACAAGTGAGAGCGGTTCCGAGTTCTTTGAAATTTGGCACATTGGTGCTCTTTTATAAAGCTTTGGCACTCCTCCCCACCTTTTTCCTTTCTCAAACCATGGCTAACCGATTCCATCGGGTGCCTACCAACTTTCACATTCCATTGGAGGAGTGCCTTTTTTCTTTCTTTTAAAATTAAGATTATAATGGTCTGACCAGCTCCCTTGCAAAATTAATGACGAGCAGATGAAGCTGCCTAGTCGAGGGGTACTCAATTTAATATGGAAGATAGAAATTCCGACCACTACGTCCCCATGAGCTAAAAACAGTGGCACAAAATGAGAAATAGTTGAAAGTTTTGAAAGGTAGCACATGAAAATTTACTTGGAATGGCTTTCAAATACCATGCATAGGAATTTATAGTGGACTCTTTGGAAGACTTGGTTTTTGGTAATTGGATGCACGAGTAGAGCTCATACTCAGTACAAGTGAAGGCTAGCAAAAGACTGGGAAGCGACAATCGAGAGAGCAATAACTATCATAATCATGCTTGCGACAAAACAAAATTAATATAGGCATAAAAATGATACAAGAACTCTGAGGCAATTTAGATCATCGAGGCTTAATTGACTTTTTAGTTCAGTCATATGCATGCTTGAGCATGTGCCAAGTCGATTCGAATGGAGCTTTCAGAGGTGGATACCACAATATCATACCATACTATGAATAAAACAATGCATGCAAGCGTCTACATGACATGCTACAGGCTAATAGTAGATTGAAACTAATCATATGAAAGCAAGAACTACAAAGCATCCATTAGATGACATATACCTTACATGAACTGACTAAGCATGTCCACATAGATGAGTATATGTACAAAAATGAAAACAAATAGAGTTCATACCAGCCTCTTACCACATCTCGGATTGTCATATGTCGTCATTATTGCTCTTCACTTGTGTGGCTTGAATAATATAAAGTGAATACCAAGCTCCAATGGAGTAACGGGAGACTGAACTCTGCAACAAACTTTACAAAACCAAAGAAGAACAGCAAATATTTTTGTGTTTTCGATTTTTGAAAGCAAAAGCGGAAGGAAATAGCAACAAAGCAAAATATTTTTGGATTTTTCAAATAGAAAACCGAAATAGCAAGTAAAACAAACCAAAGGTAGAAAACTAAAGAACCAAATAGAGAGAAACAACGGAAATATTTTTGGTCTTTTTTGTGTTTGGAAGCAATGAAAACAAGAACAAGAATAGTAAAGAAAGCGAAACATGAATATACAAAGGTCCGACAGAATATGATATGTAGATGAGTGAATCGTCGGCGTACCTCCCCCCAAGCTTAGGCTTTTGGCCTAAGTGGAGATCAATGCCGGCTCTGGTAGCTGCTCCAAGCCGGTAAGTCATCATAGGAGTAATCGTACCCTGGTTCCCGTGAAGATGAAGCTGATGGCGCATAATCATAATAAGGCTGCTCGTATGGAAAATTCATGGTGTTGGAGGGCTGCCCCGACTCTTCGGTGCCCTCCTCATCGTGCACAGGCAGCGGGTGCTCCCCTATGTACGCGTCAAGCTCATCTTCAGTAAGCGACCATCCATTCCTGCGATCAAGGTTAAACAAAAGAGGTGCAGGCAAACGGATTGATCGTTCAGTCTTTACTACCTTCCAGGTAGTCTTCTTGAAAAGGGTTAGCTCAAATGTTAAATTAATCAAACTGGCAGGAGGAGAAATAAACTTATGTTGAACCATAGCATCAAGGCCAAGTTTCTCCTCGGGGAACTGAAAATCTCGAAAATGAGGCAAAACACCATGAAAAGCTAACAGGCGTGAAGCTATAAGCCCCCCACAAATTCCCCCTTTCTCACGGTTAATATCAAGACGGAAAGCTATTAAGGCACCCAAATTGTAAGTTCTATC
>QXEO01000758.1:1265204-1323055 GCA_007115705.1 Dactylis glomerata
TCAGAATCATAGCCTTTGCTGTCCCAGTCATCCGATTCACCACTTTCGTTAAGTGCCTCTAGGATGGATTCACCTGGGCTATCTTCTCCATTGGAGGTAGATCCCGAAGTGATACCTGCGAACGCAACAAGGCAGTACCGCGGTGTCTCTAACGCCAGATTACTCATGGCGGATTCACTGCGGTCTTCCACCACTTCCTCTACCTCTAGGGCGGGCTGGGTGGGATTACTTTTCAGATCCGATCTGGGCAACTTGGAAAGTTCCAGATCAGATGAGTCCTCCTCCGTATCCAGCTCGAAAGCGGCCCGTTTGGGGATTTCATCCATACTGATCCGCCGGAAATTGGTTTCCTTGGCGGGGGTAGGGTTTGTCTCTCCAATGAAGATATGGATATCTCCAATCGGAACGACAGTGAATCGAGCAGGGTCTTCTCTAGCCGGCACCCAGAGGTTATCCGTTGGGACGATGGGGAAGCCGGAATCGTAGAGGACGCGCCCGATGGCGACGGTGTCGCCGATGCCTGCAAAGGCGGATCCCGCCTGGATCCGCGCTCCAGACGCGCTTCGCCCCACGGTGGGCGCCAACTGTCGTGGTTTCGTCAACAGATCTGCCATAGAGGTAGGGGTATGGCGGTTTGTGGAAGCGGGTGAACACGGAGGAGCGATCCAGGATGGTGGTAGCACGAGTTTACCCAGCTTCAGATCCCGCGACGGTGGCGAGATCCTACGTGCTGCTATAATTCACTATATGGCAACAAGTGCTCGATTACAATGATGAGGTTGGCTATTTCGCTATGCGATTGGCCGTATGACTTGTCTCCTTGACTCAAGGGCTGCTCCACGCCAGGCTTATAAAGGCGCCTGGCGGTGGCTACACGTTGATACCGGAGCGGATACAACTTGGAGTCCTAGACTAAGTCCTATGCATGTACGTCAAGGTAACCCGCCATGGGCCATCTTTGGATCCGCCATGGGCCTGTCGTAAGTAATCCGCCATGGGCCTGTCTCTGGATCCGCCATAAGCGCCTGCGTCCTGTACCATCGTGGCAACTCCAGCAACTGGGCCGCCCGGTATGGCGAATCCGCCATACCACCCCTGATGGGCCACCCTGGCTTGCTGATTTAGGACTACGTCGCTGGTATACCTATTTGGTATATCCCCAACACGCGACGGTGGCGAGATCCTACGTGCTGCTATAATTCACTATATGGCAACAAGTGCTCGATTACAATGATGAGGTTGGCTGTTTCGCTATGCGATTGGCCGTATGACTTGTCTCTTGCCTCAAGGGCTGCTCCACGCCGGGCTTATAAAGGCGCCTGGCGTGGGCTACACATTGGTACCGGAGCGGATACAACTTGGAGTCCTAAACTAAGTCCTATGCGTGCACGTCAAGGTAACCCGCCATGGGCCATTTCCGGATCCGCCATGGGCCTGTCATCAGTAATCCGCCCGGCCTGTCCGAGGATCCGCCATAAGCGCCTGCGTCCAGTACCGTCGTGGCAACTTCAGCAACTGGGCCGCCCGGTATGGCGAATCCGCCATACCACCCCTGATGGGCCACCCTGGCTTGCTGATTTAGGACTACGTCGCTGGTACACCTATTTGGTATATCCCCAACAGTAGCCCCCAGGGAACTTCAAGATTGCCATCTACACCCGCCATGCATGTTCCTGGTGAGTCATTTCCGCCATAGCTCTTCTTCTCTTCTGTGTTGGGATGGCGGTCATCTTGATGTTCCTTCTTCCATCTATTAATCCGCCGTAAATAACGGATCAAGCGACGTAGTTATCTTAGCGAGATTTTCGGGATCCGTTGGATCATACCGTTGAAATCTGCCGTAAATTTCGGCACACAGTTCCTTCTAGGGCAAGACTTTCAGCGCATGCACTATTTTCACCAAGTTACTTTTTAACCCCTGGACACGTGTCGCCAGATTAGGGTTTCTTCGATCAGGATGAACGGTGATGATGGCGGGCACGAATCTCGAGGCCCGGGGTCTATATATACCCCGGCCTCTCACCCCCGGCCGGTCACCCCTCATTCGCCCCCGTCGCATTCTCTCTCCTCAGCGCCGCCACGAGAGCTTCACCATCTCCGACGAGCCACCGCGGAAAACCTCACCGCCGGTGACAATTTCCGCCACAAGCTGGCTCAGGCACTTCGCAGATTTCGCAGCAGAATCCTCCTTTCGCTCAACGCCATGGACGCCGGATCACCTTCCCGCCATCATTCTGAAGCCGAGGAGGAGGATTCTCCCCTTCAACAGTCAACTCAGGGAACGCATCCGGCAATGGTGGATTTGGACCCAGAGGACATTATGTCTGAGGCCGAAGAGGAGATGGCGGAAGCAAACCCGGATGATCCCGCAGACAAGGAAGCGGATGGCGAGGCTGAGGAGGAAGGTGCTGAGGACGAGGAAGAGAAGATCCCCCAGAACCTCCATGGGTATTGGCAGAAATCCCATGTTAAGGATTCTGACGTCCAGGCCACGGAAAGCGAGGGTACTGTGGCTCCTCAAGCCGAATCGGGATGGCGTACTGACTTCAAGGCCCCAGTTCCAGTTCCTAACCCTTCCGAAATCGTGATGCTCAAATTTCATGTTGAAAGGGGTCTCAGTATGCCTCCATCTCTTTTCTTTACCAATCTTTTGAAATTCTATGGACTGCAGCTCCACCACATATCACCAAACAGCTTGGTGTCTGTGGCGGGTTACGCAGCTTTGTGCGAGGGATACCTTGGGATCCGCCCCAGGGTAGACCTCTTCCAACTTTTCTTCTCCGTGCGGGCCAATTATGAAGATGATGGGTCCCTTCGAACCTGCGGAACGGTTTGCTTTCTTCCACGACGGTCAAAGGAATACCCTTTCATCATGCCTCTGGATTCCGCCATCGGATGGAGAGGATCCTGGTTCTATATGGCAGATAAGCCTGCGCCATCTCAAGCCCGCGGCCTTCCTCCCTTTAAGAACGTTCCTGCTGAATCTCGCGACTCCTGGACAGCTGTCAACGATGAGTCCGCCACTCCCTATGTCAAGCTCTTGGCTCGGCGGATTGCCAGGCTATCTGTGGATGGCTTGAGAGGGATCGACACCATCAACTGCTGGATATCCCGGCAGATTCAGCCGCTGCAATACCGCGACAGCCTGATGCACGAGTATACTGGTGCAAATGATGGCATGCGTTGTTCGGACCAGGAGCTGGACCCTAAAGTCATCGAGAAGCGCATCTGTTCCCTGATGAAGTCTCCTAGGAAAAACCTTTGAAATTTGGCATGGCTATGTTTGAGAATGGCACCTGCCCTTCGGTAAGTTCCCTTTCCGCCATAGTACCACATAATATCTTTATATTTCATAGGACATAACATTTTTCTTCTTATCAGCTCAAATCGCTTGGTCCTGCTCACTTTGCCCATCCCCTTCGCCGCTCCAACCTCAAATCTGCCACTAAGGAGGAAGTTGTTCACTCTAGCGGAAACAAAGAGGGGATGGCGGGGAATGTGGATGATACAGCCCATACGACCCAGGAGAAGGTGGTTCCCAAGAAACGGGCTGGTAGTGGAAAAACTCGCGGTGGTGGCGGGAAATCTGCTGATTCCCGTCGTTTCGAAGCTCAACGCAGGGCGGAGTTAGAAACGCCATCCGAGAATACTGCTACCATCAATCTGCCCAAGTCAAGGTAATCTTTGGACACCCTTCTTCATTGTTTGCTACTTTCCATCTCTAATCCTCCTTTCCTCAGAAGAAAGAAGCCTACTGTCAAGGAGTCGTCATCCAAGCGAGCCAAACCCTCTCCTGCTGATGTTCCGCTCACCCCTGACGTACCAACTCCCTCGTCCGCTCGTATCAATATTGATATGGAGGATGTTGGTGGTCAGTTTGACCCAATGCCAGAAGCCAACCCAACGACTGAAGCTGCGGCTAATGATGTCATCCAAAGCGAAAAGGCTTCTGGCTCGTTTCAGGGTCAAGTGGCGGATGCTCCGACGGGGGCCAGTTTATTTTGGAGACAAAAGCAACTTGAGGTCGTCAATCTTATTTCTAGCCAGGAAGATGCCAGCAACCAGCTGTCCAGCGGCATTGCCGCTTTTGTTGAGAAAACAACGACTATGAAGAAGGTATGTACTCCCAGTAGCCCCCGAGCGCCATGGCGGATTTCGAAATTCGATCCGCTATGGAGCTTCAAGAGTGACCCCTGTAAGTTTTTGAATAGCACAGCCCTCGAGCGCTGGTAGTTTCATAGTGCTCTATAGAGAACTTTTATTTTTAAATTTCCTACTGAGTAGCCCCCGAGCGTTATGGCGGATGACTATCTGGCATAAAGCTCTTAGGAAGACAAAAAATCAGTATAAGTAGCCCCCAAGTATCATGGCAGATTCTGTCCATTATGATGCTCTAAGAGTGACTAGAAAATCATCGTGAGTAGCCCCCGAGCGTTATGGCGGATACTTATCCGGCATAAAGCTCTAAGAGTGACTAACACTTTAAATTATTTTGCCAGAACTATAAGAAGGTGGTAGAGGACCTGGTCCAGGTTGTCAGCTCGCAAGAGAAGGAGCTGGCAACCAAAAGCGCTCTTGTGGCGGACTTGCAGCAACAGCTTGAGAGTAGCGGTAATTTACTTTAACCAGTTTTAATTCCCTTATGCTTATTCAATCAATGTTGTGCTGATACTTCCGCCATGCAGACGTTGCCAAGCTCAAGTCCACACTTGAGGGGGTGGAGAAGGGCCACGCCATTGCGATGGATGGGCTGCAGCAGCAGCTCCAGAAATCTCTGGCCGCAAACACCTCCCTCGAAGAGCAGCTGGAGGACCAGAAAAACCAGGGCAAGAAGAAGGACAAGGAGATAGCGGACCTCCGCAAAACCGCCGCTGATTTTGAGAAGCGGCGTGAAGGCTTCAACGAGCTCCTCCATTACTTCCAGGACAACTTGCTAGGTACCATTCCTACTTATAGCGTAAAGTTTTTTTCCAATTTCTGTTATGCCGTGCGTGATGCATCTTCTTTTTCCGCTATGCAGTCGCTTTGGGGCAGGGCGAGGCGGATATCGTCGAAGGCTTGCGCATGGCCACCGACGCAGCGAAGAAGGAGCTTGATGGCCTTCTCAACGCTGGTCGCCAAGCGTGTGGGAGCCTGCAGATAGCGGGTTCTTCCAACCTTTCCGCCATCGTGCTCACCCAGAAGCTGCTGCTAGTGCCAGGGCTGGTGGCGGACTGGAAACTGTCCTCTGCTCGGGGTGGTGCCAGGACAGCTTTGACTTTGGCGAAGGCCCACTACCCTGAGATGGATCTGGACCTGATCACCTCCGGCATCCCGGAGAGCGGCGAGGATGGTGCACCGGTGGACGAGGCCGCCATCCGGTAGAGCGTGCTTGGATATGATCAACTGTGTTCCCTTGACACTCGGTTGAATGTATACTACAAAGCATACAATCTGCCTGGGTCGCCAAGCCATGCTTCGGCATCAGCCTCTGCGGCTACTGCAGGTGGTGATGGCGGTGATGAGGTGTCCTCCAAGGTTCCGCCATCTTCATGAGATGTGCCCTGCAATATGGCAGGAAAAAATACTTTGCATCAATTCGGCCCCTGAGTGGGTCTGTAATTTAAACTTAAACTGCGTGTGAATGCTTCTACACTGTGACTGATCTGCTTGTGGCGGATCAGTTGAATGCTTTTGAACTTTTGCAGCTTGAAGTGGTTTGATTGTGCGAAGAAACTGTCAGGCCTAGTTTTATGCAACTTGCAGTTTTTAACATGCCCAAAAAACAACACTTTGAAAAAAATTCACGCGTAGGATTATCTGATCCGCCATCCGGCTCTCTGTGCTTGACTTTTCGTGAGATGGCGAAATCTTCGCACGAACAATCCGCTAGGGCGACGATACTTAATAGCAACCATCCAAAACCCTGAGCAGATGGCGGCTTAGATCGTCAAAAAGTCACTACTCTGGAATCCACACAGAAAACATCGAATGAAGATCAAAACATAAAAAAGCTACGCGGACCGCTTATGGTGGATTTAAAAGAGACGCAAGTGCAAAGCACAATTGCGCAAAATGTTCTATACAATCTAAATGAACAATAAAGGAGGTAAAAGACTCAGAAAAAATCAAGAGTGAACCAAATGCTTTATTTCATTGATCATATAGAGGTGCCTATTACATAGCTAGGTAAGTGCTAAGTGTAGAAATGACGTAGCTGATCGATGTTCCATGGACGATCTGTCTCGTCGTAGATATCGTCAGGGTCTCTTCGTTTGCGCTTCTTACTTGGTCACTTATCTAGCTCGCGAATATCAACGAGGTAGTAGGAACCATTCAGTAGAGCTTTGCTGATGACGAAGGGACCTTCCCAAGGCGGGGATAGCTTGTGGGACTTCTGCTGTTTGAGGCGTAACACCAGGTCACCTTCTTTGAATGAGCGTTGGCGAACTCACCGGCTGTGATAGCGGCGGAGATTCTGCTGGTAGATGGCGGATCTCTGGGCTGCTAGGTCCCGTTCTTCTTCCAGCAGGTCCACAGATAGTTGTCTGGATGCTTCTGCATCTTCTTCCTTGTAGGCCTCAACTCTTGGAGAATCGTACTGAACATCACTTGGCAAGATTGCCTCTGCTCCGTAGACTAAGAAGAAAGGGGTAAGGCCAGTTGATCTGTTTGGCGTGGTCCGTAGACTCCACAGCACAGATGGCAACTCTTCTGCCCAGGCTCCAGCTGCTCTGTGTAGTGGTGCTTCTAGGCGTGGCTTGATCCCTGACATGATTAGTTCGTTGGTCCGCTCAACTTGGCCATTAGACTGTGGGTGTGCCACAGATGCTAGGTCAAGGCGGATTCCGCTATGATGGCAGTATTCTTCAACTTCCCCCTGAGACAGATTAGTGCCATTATCGGTGATGATGCTATGTGGGATGCCGAATCTAACCACAATGTCCTTGACGAATTTGAGGGCAGTTTTGCCATCAAGTTTTCTGATGGGCTTAGCTTCCACCCACTTCGTGAATTTGTCTACCGCTACCAGGAGGTGCGTAAATCCCGAAGGTGCTATTTTTAGCGGACCCACCATGTCCAGCCCCCAGACTGCAAAGGGCCAAGTTATAGGAATCGTATGCAGTGCTGTGGCGGGCATATGGGTTTGCTTGGAGTACATCTGGCAACCGTGGCAGAGCTCCACAATGCGGTCTGCATCTGCCTTGGCTATTGGCCAGTAGAATCCATGGCGGAATGCTTTAGCTACTAGGGATCTGGCGGCGGCGTGATGCCCACATTCGCCTTCGTGGATCTCTCTTAGTATTTCGATTCCATCCACTTGGGATATGCACTTCATGAAAACTCCCGAGGTGCTTCGTTTGTAGAGTTGGCCATCTATGATGGTGTACGCTTTGACTCTACGCTTGATTTGTCTTTTTTGGACTTCGTCTTCGGGAAGCTTCTTGTTCGTCAGAAATTCCAGGTAGGGCTCTGCCCATGGCGGATTGCTTGGCAAAACCGCCATAACAGGGGAGCTCGCTAGCTCCGGATTTTCTGGATCCACCATCTTGACTGATGGTACGCGCAGATGCTCGAGGAATACGCCTGGCGGAACTGCCTTACGGCTGGATCCCAGTTTGGACAAGGTATCGGCCGCCATGTTATCTTCTCGCCGTACGTGTTTTATGTCGTAGCCGAGGAAACTTTTGGCCATCTCATCCACTTCGTCTCTATACGCCGCCATAACTTCGTTCCGAGCTTTGTATGTGCCAGCAACCTGCTGAGCCACAAGGTCAGAGTCTCCACAGCACATGATGTGTTGTACGCCGATCTCCTTTGCGACACGTAGCCCGTGCAGTAAAGCTTCATATTCCGCAATGTTGTTGGTGGTGGGGAAGTGGATCTGGAGAACATAGCTTAGCTCATCTCCCTTAGGAGATTTGAGTGTCACTCCAGCCCCCGAGCCGTGTAGCAACTTCGAACCATCAAAGTGCATCACCCAATGCTCTGGTTCTGGGACGGGCGTAGTTTCCTGCGCTTCCTTCCAATCCGCCATAAATTCCGCCAGAGCCTGAGACTTGATGGCGGTGCGAGGCTTATAGTCGATGTCGAAAGAGGCCAATTCAATGCCCCACTTCGCAACTCGTCCTGTTGCGTCGCTGTTGTTGATGATGTCCTTCAGTGGGGCTTTGCTCACCACTGTGATCCTATGGTCATAGAAGTAATGCCTCAACTTACGAGAAGCTAGGAAAACTCCGTATGCCAATTTTTGGTAGTGAGGGTAGCGCTGCTTGGATTCCGTCAGGACCTCGCTGACATAGTAGACTGGTCGCTGTACGCCATACTCCTGCGCTTCTTCCTTACGCGCTACCACCATGACGATGCTGACCACCCTGTTAGTTGCCGCCATGTATAGTAACATGGGTTCCTGGTCTTCGGGAGCCGCTAGGACTGGTGCAGTGGATAACACTCTCTTCAGATCCTTAAGTGCAGCGTCTGCCTCGTCGGTCCAGACGAATTCGTCTGATTTCTTCATCAGCTTGTAGAGTGGCAAAGCCTTCTCGCCAAGACGACTGATGAATCTGCTCACTGCTGCCACGCAGCCTGTGAGTCGCTGTACATCTTTTAGATCTATGGGCCGGGAGATGTCGAGGATTGCCTTGATCTTCTCCGGGTTAACCTCAATTCCGCGGTGGGAGACGATAAATCCTAGGAGTTGTCCAGCTGGGACCCCGAAGACACACTTCGTGGGGTTAAGCATCATGTTGTACTTCCTAAGATTGTCGAAGGTCTCTTGCAAATCCGCTATAAGGCCATCTTGCTTCTTAGACATAACCGCGATGTCGTCCACGTATGCGTGGATGTTTCGTCCGATTTGATCCGCCAGGCACTTTTGCATAGTGCGTTGATACGTTGCTCCTGCATTTTTCAGACCGAATGGCATTGTGACATAGCAATATGTGCCATAAGGTGTTACGAACGACGTAGCGAGCTGATCGGACTTTTTCATCTTGATCTGGTGGTATCCTGAGTAGGCATCTAAGAAACACATCAGCTCCGATCCCGCCGTCGAGTTAATGACTTGGTCAATGCGAGGCAAGGGAAAAGGGTCTTTTGGACACGCTTTGTTTAGGCCAGTGTAATCCACACACATGCGCAGAACTTTTGTGTTTTTCTTAGGAACTAACACCGGATTCGCTACCCACTTGGTATGTATCACTTCCTTGATGAAGCCTGCTTTCAACAGCTTGGAAATTTCCTTTGCTATGACGCGACGCTTTTCATCTCCGAAGCGTCTCATGGCTTGTCTTACTAGCTTGGAGCCAGGAATTATCTGCAGAGCGTGCTCGGCGAGTTCCCTGGGTACACCCGTCATGTCAGATGGCTGCCATGCGAAGATGTCCCGGTTCTCACGGAGGAACTCGACGAGCGCGCTTTCCTATTTGGGGGACAAGTTTGTCCCAATGGCGGTGGTCTTGGCGGCTTCGCTAGCGACAAGTTCCACCTGTTTTGTGTCGACTGTAGGCTTGAAGGTGGGCGGGGAGGCGGAAATCTCCTGCTTGGATGCCGGCATCTCCGCGGGGTCCGTAGCGGCATGAATTTCTTTGAACTCCTCACCGGAGAACATTGCTTCCGCGAAGGCGGCTTCTCCTTCCTCGCACTCCTTTGCCTTTCTGAAACTACCATAAACGGTAATTATGCCATCCGGGCCTGGCATCTTCAGCTGATTGTAGATGTAACATGGCCTGGCATGGAAGCTGTGGAAGGCAGGGTGACCGAAGATCACGTGGTATGTGCTCTTGAACGGGACTACCTCAAAGGTTATAGGCTCTTCACGGTAATTTTCTTCGCTGCCGAAGGCAACCTTGAGCGTGATGGACCCGAGGGACTTGGCTTGGCGACCAGGAACCACCCCATAAAAGGTGACCGCGCTATGGCGGAGTTGGGTCTTGGTAAGGCTGAGCTTCGTCAAAGTTTCCACGTACATGATATTCAGGCTGCTGCCGCCATCCATTAGGCATTTGGAGAACTCATAGCCATGGATTATGGGGCATACCACCATGGCGTAATATCCATCTGGGATGTGTTCTGGATGATCATCGCGGCTCCAGTGCACTCGTACTTCGGACCATCGGACGTACTGGCGGATTTTTGGCACGGTGGCATTGAGGGAGCGCATAGCAGCTCTCTGTGCCTTGGCCGTGGGGGGTCCAAGGAATGTGTGAAAGGCACCTTTTTTGTCCTTGATTGGGTTACCCTTGCCAGCACCACCCTCTGCCTTTTCGGTGGGTTTGGGCGCAGGGTCTTCGTCCATATCACTGCCATCCCTAGACTCCTTGTCTTTGTCGCTTTTCCTTTGCCACAAGGCCGTTGTCGCCGGCTGCGTTTGAAGCCAGCTTCTTGATCCGCCTTGAGGTCGTTGACAAACTTGCAGTTCTGGTTGGTGTGGTTGCACTTTCCTGAAGCGTCACGATGGGCAAAACATGGCATATCGCGGTATTCGTCGTAAGACACGGGGGCGGATGGTGCCGAAGCGGGAGTTGCAGAACTCCGCGGCTGGCCACCGCTACCGCCGCGTCCCCTGCCGCGCTGGCTGCTTTGGCCCTTGTCAGCAAAGGTTGTGGCCACCATGTCCAGAGCCTGCGGCTCTTCTGACGGATTCTTCCGTTTGTTGCTGCTATTCCGCTTTCCAGTGTTCTGGATGGCGGAAGCCTTCAGAGATTCGCGGGCGTCGTCGTCGGCGGCCGCGTAGTTGCTTGCGATGGTGATCATGGAATTTAGGGTCAATTTCCCTTCGTTCCTTTCCCGCAACAGGAGATGGCGGAGCAGTTGGCCTCTCACCAAACTGTCAATAAACGCGAGGATGGCGGATTCGTTAGTAACCCCTTCACAGGAGTTCTTCATATCCAGCCATCGCACGAGGAAAGTTCGGGAGGTCTCGTCGTCGGCCCGTCGGCACCGTTGGAGGTCACCAATGTTATGGGGTCTCTTGTACGTCCCCTCAAAATTTTCGGTGAACGCAGTTTGCATATCGAACCAGGTTTGGATGGAGTTTTCTGCCAAGTCGTTGATCCACTGCCTCGCAGTGCCAGATAGCATCAGGGGCAAATAGCGGACAGCAACATTGGGTGATCCCCCGACGAATTGTACTGCGTTGAAGTAGTCTTGTAGCCAAGTTAAAGGCCGATCGACTCCATTGTACTGGCGGATATTTTTCTCGATCTTGAACCCATGCGGGATGGGCTCATCACGAATCCGTTGTCCAAAGCACTTTGGGCCGAGGAAGAAGGCTGTTTGAGACTTGGCAATCTCGTTTAGATGGGTACAAGCATCGTAGGGCTTCTGGTCCGGCGGATCCTTGCGTGAGTTGCGTGACCTTGCTGGTCCGCCACCACCACCGCCACCGCCATGGGGGCTCCTTGGTGGGGATGGCGAAGGGTCACGTCGTCGTTTACTCTCGCCGTCCTGCAACTGATCTTTGCAGCTACGATGGCTTCCTTCCGTTCTTCGTGGAGATGGATCGTCGTTATGGCGGTGGGAGCCTTGCCCTTTGTCATCGTGGCGGCGAGTGGAGCGATGCTTGTCTTTGTCGCCGTCACGGTGCGCGTCATCGTCATGGCGAGATCGGTCCCTTCTCTTGGATCCGCCGTCTCTGCTGGTTTCCCGTCGTGGCGGATCGTCTTTGCGTCCAGCGTCACGGCTTCGTCCTCGCTTGCCATCATTGTCGCGTATGACGATCCCTCCCTTTGGGACTTCGAACGTCTTATACTTTGGTGGCGGCATGTTGGTCTTATGGCGAGGGGCAGCATTATCTTGTTGGTATCCGTAAGCAGGGTAATTCTTGCGGGGTGGCGATGGATTTCTCGGTGGGCCTTTGCCATTTGGTTTGTCATCGGAGGATATTGGGATGGCGTTCGCCCGGTTGCGAGCTTCTCTTCTTCGGATTTCTGAGGATCCGGTATGAGATTCATTGTCAGGGCGCGTACCATGGTTGCCAGCCCCCGGAGCCTTAGAGGCAGTGCTGGACCTGCATAGCGCGGGATCAGATTCGAGCCGTCGTGACGACGTAGCCTTCTCCTGCTGCACTAATGCTTTCGTCATCAGTTTCACCGCCGTTTCTAGGGCTGCTGGGCTCTTATTATGCTCCAATAGCTCCTTTGCAGCCACGATATTTTCAATGGGCGTAGCCCTGACTTCATCGCAGTTTTTATCCACGTATGGTGGATTCCCGATGTACATATTGGCCAGAGTTTCCGTTGTTGGTACGGTGAACTCAAGGTTTCATACCAACTGCGGGTCGCCTCCCTCGGTTATCTGGTTCTGGATGAGAGTAACATACTTCTCCTCCACGTTCCTTGCGCGCTTCAGCGTGTCTTGAGCTTTAGCAATGTCGCCATCAAGCTGCTGGCCCATCTTCTCGACTCGCTTTGCTTCCTTGAGGAGTGCTCGCCTTTTCTTCTCGAGATCGTTCACATCTCTGACATAGTCAGGGGTGATTAGATCCGCTAGAGTTCCATAGACGGCCTTGTCCAGCGGGGTCGTGAAGTCTTCCGGGTGCTGGTCCGCGGGGATGGCAGGTTGCAGAGGCCTGGGTCCGCCGTGAATCTCAGGAAGTTGCTCTGTGGCGGGATCGGCGGCTGGTGGCGGGTTACCCTGCTCATTGCCGGCATCTCCGTCGTGGACTGCCTGAGATGGCGGATCACCGGTTTGCCCAACATCATCTCCTTTGTTGGTTACAAACACCTGCTTGGCCGCTGCTTGTTGCTCTTCAAGTGCCTGCTGCGCTAATTCCGCCTCGATTTTTCTCATGGCAGCATCGTAATGGTCAGAATCATAGCCTTTGCTGTCCCAGTCATCCGATTCACCACTTTCGTTAAGTGCCTCAAGGATGGATTCACCTGGGCTATCTTCTCCATTGGAGGTAGATCCCGAAGTGATACCTGCGAACGCAACAAGGCAGTACCGTGGTGTCTCTAACGCCAGATTACTCATGGCGGATTCACTGCGGTCTTCCACCACTTCCTCTACCTCTAGGGCGGGCTGGGTGGGATTACTTTTCAGATCCGATCTGGGCAACTTGGAAAGTTCCAGATCAGATGAGTCCTCCTCCGTATCCAGCTCGAAAGCGGTCCGTTTGGGGATTTCAGCCATACCGATCCGCCGGAAATTGGTTTCCGTGGCGGGGGTAGGGTTTGTCTCTCCAATGAAGATATGGATATCTCCAATCGGAACGACGGTGAATTGAGCAGGGTCTTCTCTAGCCAGCACCCAGAGGTTATCCGCTGGGACGATGGGGAAGCCGGAATCGTAGAGGACGCGCCCGATGGTGACGGTGTTGCCGATGCCTGCAAAGGCGGATCCCGCCTGGATCCGCGCTCCAGACGCGCTAAGCCCCACGGTGGGCGCCAACTGTCGTGGTTTCGTCAACAGATCTGCCATAGAGGTAGGGGTATGGCGGTTTGTGGAAGGGGGTGAACACGGAGGAGCGATCCAGGACGGTGGTAGCATGAGTTTACCCAGCTTCAGATCCCGCGACGGTGGCGAGATCCTACGTGCTGCTATAATTCACTATATGGCAACAAGTGCTCGATTACAATGATGAGGTTGGCTGTTTCGCTATGCGATTGGCCGTATGACTTGTCTTTTGCCTCAAGGGCTGCTCCACGCCGGGCTTATAAAGGCGCCTGGCGTGGGCTACACGTTGGTACCGGAGCAGATACAACTTGGAGTCCTAGACTAAGTCCTATGCGTGCACGTCAAGGTAACCCGCCATGGGCCGTCTCCGGATCCGCCATGGGCCTGTCATCAGTAATCCGCCCGGCCTGTCTGAGGATCCGCCATAAGCGCCTGCGTCCAGTACCGTCGTGGCAACTTTAGCAACTAGGCCGCCCGGTATGGCGAATCCGCCATACCACCCCTGATGGGCCACCCTGGCTTGCTGATTTAGGACTACGTCGCTGATGACCCACAAGTATAGGGGGTGTATCGTAGTACTTTCGATAAATAAGAGTGTCGAACCCAACGAGGAGCAGAAGGTGTTGATGAGCAGTTTTGATCAAGGAATCACTGTAAATACTAGCAAACAGGTTTTCAGAGGTATTTGGTAATGTGAATAAATAGAGTACGAGTAAATAAGAGACGGTAGTAACAATTGCAGCAAGTGTCCCAATCCTTTCTTCAGCAAAGGACAAGCCGGTTGTGTTCTTATAATAACCAAACGTTCTCGAGGACACACGGGAGTTTTCTGTCAAGAGCTTTCGCTTCATAGAGCCAATAGTATTTATTGGTTTGGTAAGTGTTATGGGGGTGAACCTGTGCTAGCGCACTACCCTTACTAGGATAAATACACACTTGTGATTATACCCCTTGCAAGCATACGCAAATACAAGAAAGTAATTAAGATAAATCTAACCACAGCCTTAAACTCTAGGATCCTACGCTCCCTGGTGCAATGGTTTCCCAACGGAGGTTTAGGTTTCTGTCACTCCAGCAACCCCACAATCGGTAGCCAAATACACAATGCATCTCACTAGGCCCATAAATGGTGAAGTATCATGTAGTCGACGTTCACATGACACCACTAGTGAAATAGCACCACAACAATATCAAACCATTAAATATTTCTCAACAATAATTCACTACTAACATCTTGACTTCTCCCATGTCCTCAAGAACTAAACGAACTACTCACAAGACATCATATGGATCATGATCAGAGGTGAAATAATGGTAAATAACAATCTGAACATAAACCTTAATTCAACGGTTCCACTCAATAGCATCAACCACAAGAGTAATCAACACCGGGAAAGTTTCCCCTATGAATATAACAAGATCCAACTCAAGATGTTACAGCGGGATGGCGAGGTGATGGTGGAGATGAAGGTGCTGGTGATGGAGATGATGATGATGATGATGATCCCGATGAAGTCCAGTGCAATGGTGATGTCGATGGCGACGATCTCCCCTCTCCGGGAAGGAATTTCCCCGGCAGATTTCTCCCTGCCGGAGAGCTTTCTCTCTCTGGTGTTCTCCGCCCCGCAGAGGCGGCTGTGTCTAACTCTGAGCCCCCCCTGACTTAGGTTTTCGGGGCCGATGATGTACGCGAAGGGGCGAGACCAGAAGTGGGCCAGGGCTCCCTCACACAGGGCTGGTGCGGCCAGGGGGCTGGCCGCGCCATCCTAGCGTGTGGGCCACCCCTGGCCTCTCTCGACTCCTCCTTCTGGCTTCGTGAGTCTTCTGGTAAAATATAATTTCTGGGTATTTTTTTGGAATTTTCCTGATCTTCAAAATATGGTCTCTTGATGGTCCTTTTTCCAGCAGAATCCTGACTCCGGCAGCAACTCCTCCGATGATCATCAAACATGTGAAAACAAAGGAAATAACATAAGTATCATATCTAAATATGAAATATATCAATGAATAACTGTAAATTATGATACAAAATAGTGATGCAAATTGGACGTATCAACCCCCCCAAGCTTAGACCTCGCTTGTCCCCAAGCGAAAACTAAACTCGGTAAACATGACCACAGGTTTATGGAGTGAAGTGTCGATAATCAAAATACGGACAAGAAGCATCACATTCACTAAGGCACAAATTATAATAGACAACAACTTCCCTTTATAAGATGCAGACTTGCAATAAGTAAAACAGAATCACATGTAAAGATGCACAAGGTAAACTATAATTGGTAATGGCAAACCTTAGCTCTTGGTCAAAGAACGATGAACAAGCTATTCTTTCTTTAAGACGGAGCCTTTTAAAACAGAGCTAAAATGGCAAAGACTATATGCTCAACAGAGTAAACTTTTGCATTCAAAGAAAGCTTTCAAAGATATATTCCTTCAGACAAAAGCATTATACAAAACAAGGAAGATAGTAAACATGATTAAACGGATCAACATATGGATGAGTGAAACATAAAAACTCAAATGCTTGCTTGAGACAGAGGGAAATAGGTTGACTCAACATAAAAGTAAAAGATAGGCCCTTCGCAGAGGGAAGCAGGGATTAAACATGTGCTAGAGCTTTTCATTTGTAAAACAGAGGTAAAAATTGTTTTGAGAGGTGGTTGCTTTTGTCAACGACTAGCAACGGAGTTCTTGATATCTTCCATACTAAACAAGTGAGAGCGGTTCCGAGATGTTTGATTAGTTGGCACTTTGGTGCTCTTTTATAGCTTTGCACTCGTCCCCACCTTTTTCCTTTCTCAAACCATGGCTAACCGATTCCATCGGGTGCCGACCAACTTTCACATTACAATGGAGGAGTGCCTTTTTCTTTCTTTTTCTTTTTAAGATTATAATGGTCTGACCAGCTCCCTTGCAAAATTAATGACGAGCAGATGAAGCTGCCTAGTCGAGGGGTACTTAATTTAGTATGGAAGATAACAAACCCATCCACTACGTCCTCATGAGCTAAAAACAGTGGCACAAAATGAGAAGTGTTTGAAAGTTTTTGAAAGGTAGCACATGAAAATTTACTTGGAATGGCTTGAAATACCATGCATGGGAATTTATAGCGGACTCTTTGGAAGTGACTTGGCTTTTGGGAATTGGATGCACGAGAAGTATTTCCTCTCGGTACAGGTTTTTGGCTAGCAAGGCTTGATAGCAAGCATAAGAGTTGCATGAAACAAACAAACATACATATAATAAGAACAATCATGCAAACTCCCTTGAAAGTACAACGATTTTAACTTTAAGAATAACAATGCTTATAAGCCAAACATAAGGGAAAGCTGAAGCGATGTAACTGCAAGCACTTCTTTATTCTTTTCTACTCAAACTTCAAGGTAAAGTTGCTACTGACCAAGCTAGGTTTGCCAAAACCAACTAAATCTACTCATGTTCCCAATGTGATACCAATACCAATCAACAAGACTAGTCACATAAGAGAGATTGCAGACTAACATAAAGTGTGCGAAAAGTAAACGATAAAACTTCTCATTAATATTTCATTACCGCACTCACACCAAGGGATACAAAGATAACTAACTAAGGAGGATACTTCCAACTGCAAACTATTCTATATGATAACTTCTCTATTCATGATAAGACTCTACTTGAAAAGTAAACGAGCGAGAGGTAATGATGTGATACCGAGGCACTCCCCCAAGCTTGGAACAAGCCAAGGGGATGCCTAAACTGATGACGAATTACTCCTTTGGCGGTGGCGGTGGGACTTCATCGTTGTCGTACTTCCAAGGCAGAGGTCCTCCATCAAAGAAGGATGTCTTGGTCTCCAAAATCCTGAAACTTGCAGTAGCACTCATTTGTTGAAATCTAGCTTCATACTCACAATTTTGGTTATGCACGTCGTAGAGTTGTGCTTGTAATTGGCTAGTGGTCTCTTGGAGTGAGAGGACATCCTTCCAAAGTTCTGTAGTCTCTTTCTTGTACTTGGCGACAAGCTCTTGATTAATCCTATAGATAATTTCCACCTCGCATTCCGCCATCTTCTTGTATTTGAAAACTTCCTGTTCTAGTACTTCCATCCTTGCTTCGAGACTCCCTTCTCCCTTGGGTCCTTGAACATCTTTAATCTGCAACTCCCCATCCTTGAGTGACAACTCCTTCAGATGCATCTTCAGTTCCCTCATATATGGATTGATGGAATCCGCAGGAGGGTTCTCTTTAGATGAACCAAACGAAGACATTATAACTTCAAAGCCGAGGGCAATTCCTGACAGAAACAGCTCGAAACAAAACACGACGAGAAAACGATATATAGACCTCGAGGACTCCGGGGGGTTAAATAGACAAAAATTATACATCGAAACGAAGTCACAGGAGGAAACCGGGACGGAAACGAGTTCCGGTGTGTTCTCACACAGGGGTGGCGCGGCCAGGGGTGGGCTCGCGCCACCCGTGTGTGAGATACACACGGACTTCTTTTCCTCCCCAGAAATATAATGTTTGAGTCTTTGCCCATTCACCACTTGTGTAGAATCATCTTTCAATGAAGCATTTTTTATAGCACCTGAGCGGTACACTTCCACAATAACATATGGTCCTTCCCATTTAGAAAGTAATTTTCCTGCAAAAAATCTGAGACGAGACCTATACAAAAGAACTTTCTCACCAACATGAAACTCTCTCTTAAGAATTCTCTTATCATGCCATTGCTTGACTTTCTCTTTGAAAAGTCTAGCATTCTCATACGCTTCGTTTCTCCACTCATCTAGAGAACTCAAATCTAACAACCTTTTCTTACCGGCTAGTTTAAAATCTCTATTAAGCTCTCTCACTGCCCAGAAAGCTTTGTGTTCTAATTCTAAAGGCAAGTGACACGCTTTTCCGTAAACCATCTTATAAGGAGACATACCCATGGGGTTCTTATAAGCAGTTCTATAAGCCCATAAAGCGTCATTTAACTTACTAGCCCAGTTTTTCCTAGATCTACTAACAATCTTCTGCAAGATAGACTTGATCTCTCTATTTGAAAGCTCTACCTGCCCACTAGTTTGGGGATGATAAGCAGAAGCAATTCTATGATTGACATCATACTTAGCAAGAGTTTTTCTAAAACTACCGTGAATAAAATGAGAACCTCCGTCAGTCATAAGATATCTAGGCACTCCGAACCTAGGAAAAATAACATCCTTAAGCATTTTTAACGAAGTCTCACCATCGGCACTCTTTGTAGGTATGGCTTCTACCCATTTAGTAACATAATCAACAGCAACAAGTATATGGGTATAGCCTTTTGACGGAGGAAAAGGACCCATAAAGTCAAATCCCCAACAATCAAACGGTTCAATAACAAGAGTGTAATTCATAGGCATTTCATTGCGTCTAGAAATATTACCAACTCTTTGACATTCATCGCAAGATAAAACATACCTTCTGGCATCTTT
Organism: Dactylis glomerata; assembly: GCA_007115705.1. Lineage (NCBI taxonomy): Eukaryota > Viridiplantae > Streptophyta > Magnoliopsida > Poales > Poaceae > Dactylis > Dactylis glomerata. The sequence continues at coordinate 1,284,029 of QXEO01000758.1, forward strand.
AAAGAGGGTTGGCCAATAAAAACCTGATTGTAGAACCTTCTGTGCGGTTCTATCTCCAGCATGATGCCCTCCATAAGCACTGCTATGACATTTTCTTAATATCTCTTGTTGCTCATATTCTGGTATGCATCTTCTCATAATACCATCAACTCCTTCTTTATATAAATGTGGGTCATCCCAAAAATAATGCCTCAAATCATAGAATAATTTTCTTCTTTGCTGAGCTATAAAGGTTGGAGGCAAATACTTGGAAACAATAAAGTTAGCATAATCAGCATACCAAGGAAGGTCTCGTGAAGTTACATTAATTGCAGCCAACTGTTCATTTGGAAAACTATCATTAACAGGAATAGGATCAAAAGAAATATTTTCCAATCTAGACAAGTTGTCAGCCACAGGATTTTCAGCACCTTTCCTATCTACGATATGCAAATCAAACTCTTGTAAAAGCAACACCCATCTAATAAGCCTAGGCTTAGCATCCTTCTTAGTCATAAGATATCTAATAGCAGCGTGATCAGTATGAATAGTAACTTTAGAATCAACAATGTAAGATCTAAACTTATCACATGCAAAAACAACAGCAAGAAACTCTTTCTCAGTAGTAGCATAATTTTTCTGAGCAGCATCAAGAGTCTTACTAGCATAATGAATAACATTCAACTTATTATCTACGCGCTGTCCAAGAACAGCACCAACAGCAAAATCACTAGCATCACACATAATTTCAAAAGGTAAATTCCAATCAGGTGGTTGAACAATAGGAGCAGTAGTTAAAGCCTTCTTAAGAGTTTCAAAAGCTTCCTTACAATCATCATCAAAGACAAATGGTACATCTTTTTGAAGAAGATTAGTAAGAGGCTTTGAAATCTTAGAGAAATCTTTAATAAACCTCCTATAGAAACCAGCATGACCAAGAATACTACGAATACCTTTAACATCTCTTGGACATGGCATTTTCTCAATTGCCTCCACTTTTGCTCTGTCAACTTCAATACCTCTTTCGGAAATTTTATGTCCAAGGACAATTCCTTCATTTACCATAAAGTGGCATTTCTCCCAATTAAGAACAAGGTTAGTTTCTTCACATCTCTGCAAAACTTTATCAAGGTTGTGCAAACAATTATCAAAGGAAGTTCCATAGACGGAAAAATCATCCATGAAGACCTCCACAATTTCTTCACAAAAGACATGCATCTTTGAAAAGTAGCAGGAGCATTGCATAAACCAAAAGGCATACGTCTATAAGCATAAGTTCCATAAGGACAAGTAAAAGTGGTTTTCTCTTGATCATCCTTCTTAACAGCAATTTGAGAAAAACCAGAATAACCATCAAGAAAACAAAAATGAGTCTTCTTAGACAACCTTTCTAGCATTTGATCTATAAACGGTAAAGGGTAATGATCTTTCTTAGTAACTTTGTTTACCTTCCTATAATCAATGCACATTCTATAACCGACAACTACCCTTTGAGGAATAAGCTCGTTATTCTCATTAGGCACAACAGTCATACCTCCCTTCTTAGGAACACAATGAACAGGACTAACCCATCTACTATCAGCAATAGGATAAATAATACCAGCATCAAGGAGTTTTAATACCTCATTTCTTACCACATCCTTCATCTTGGGAATTAGGCGGCGTTGATGCTCCACAACTGGCTTCGCATCTTTCTCCATATTAATGGCATGCTGACATAAAGTGGGAGAAATCCCTTTTAAATCATCCAGAGTATATCCCATAGCTCCTCGGTGTTTCCTCAATATCTCCAATAATCTTTCTTCTTCCTTTCCTGAAAGTTTAGAACTAATAATAACAGGATATATTTTCTTATCATCAATATAAGCATATTTGAGGTCATCAGGCAAAGGCTTTAATTCAAAAACAGGATCCTCTTTAGGCGGCAAAGTGGTACCAAGATCCTCCACAGGTAGATTATGCTTGAGTAATGGTGGTTGACGAAGGAGAATATCGTCAATCTCTTCTCTTTCCTTGCTAAAAACATCACTTTCGTGATCTTCCATGAATTGCTGCAAGGCATTATTAGGGGCAAGAGCAATAGAAGCAAGCTGCTCAACTCGAAAATTTTCATTAGGCGTGTCATTTTCATAAGAAGTCTTAGCAAACTTGGAAAAATTAAACTCATAAGACTCTCCATTAAACTTAGTAAAAAATTTCTCCTTCTTACAATCTATTACGGCGCCACAAGTGTTCAGAAAGGGTCTACCAAAAATAATAGGACAAGTTTTACTAGCCTCCTTACCAAGTACTAGAAAATCAGTAGGGTACTTAGTCTTACCACATAGAACTTCCACATCTCGAACAATACCAAGAGGCCAAACAGTCTCTCGGTTAGCAAGCTGAACAACCACATCAATATCTTCAAGTTCACAAGCGCCAATCTCGTGCATAATTTCTTTATAAAGCTCCAAAGGAATAGCACTTGCACTAGCACCAATATCACATAAGCCATAATAGCAATGATCTCCAATCCTGACAGAAATAACAGGAACACTTGCTTTCCTATGCTTTTTAGGATGTGAAAGAATGTTAGAAGCATCTTCACAAAAAAGAATATATTCATCTCCTACATCTTTAGTAACAAGATCTTTCAATATAGCAACAGGAGACTTAATAGTAATTTGCTCATCAGGCTCTGCAGCTTTCTTAGTACTTTTATTAGACACACTTACCAAAGTAGAGTACTTCTTTACCTTCGCAGGGAAAGGTGTCTTCTCAATATAAGGTTCAGGAACGATGCTATCAACCGTACAAACTTCTGTAGCTGCAGCAGGAATATAACTAATAGAATCTTTATAAGGCGCATGATATTTGTTCCAATCTTTCTTTGGAACATCAATATAAGAGGCAAAGGCCTTAAGACAATTAGCAAGTATTTGTGAATCAAGACCATAAGCAGAGCTAACACTGTGAAAGTCATCGGTCCCCATAAAAGATTTAATGCATTCATAATCATATTTTATACCTGACTTCCTACCTTTGTCGTTTTCCCAACCTTCAGCATTCTCTTGTATACGGTCAAGAAGTTTCCACTTAGCATCTTCTTTCATATGAGTGAATGATCCAAAACAAGAAGCATCCAAATAATCCTTATCAGGAAGAGTAAGCCGCGCATAAAAATTATCAATAACAATATTATTGGGGAGCTCATGAATGGGGCATTTGAGCATTAGTAACTTCAATCTCCCCCACGCTTGGGCAATACTCTCTCCATCATGAGGCCAAAAATTATATATCTTGTTACGGTCTTTATGAATTTCACTTGGAGGATAAAACTTGGAATAAAAGAGAGGCACAATATCCTCCCATGCCATAGATGGACCATCTTGGAGTAGTCGATACCACTCTTCAGCCCTGCCTTTCAATGATATAGAGAATAATTTCTTCTTGACCTGGCTTGGTGAAATACCTGCACACCTGAACAACTCGCATAATTCATGTATAAATAATAAGTGATCACCCGGATGGACAGTTCCATCTCCTGAATAGCAGTTATCCATAATACGCCCAACAATTTTCATAGGTATTTTAAAAGGATCAATTTCAGCAGGCGGTGGCGGTGGTGGTTCATCCGCATGTGCAGCAGCAGCAGTAGATGTGTTCCCAAATAGGAAACCAAAAGGAGAGTTCTCCATAGCAGAGTAAAACAAAAATAAAAATAAAAGACAAAATAAAAATAATACTCACAGCGACGGTTACCTTTACCAATTCCACTCTTCAATAGCGCTACACTCCCCGGCAACGGCGCCAGAAAATAGTCTTGATGACCCACAAGTATAGGGGGTGTATCGTAGTACTTTTGATAAATAAGAGTGTCGAACCCAACGAGGAGCAGAAGGTGTTGATGAGCAGTTTTGATCAAGGAATCACTGTAAATACTAGCAAACAGGTTTTCAGAGGTATTTGGTAATGCGAATAAATAGAGTACGAGTAAATAAGAGACGGTAGTAACAATTGCAGCAAGTGGCCCAATCCTTTCTTCAGCAAAGGACAAGCCGGTTGTGTTCTTATAATAACCAAACGTTCTCGAGGACACACGGGAGTTTTCTGTCAAGAGCTTTCGCTTCATAGAGCCAATAGTATTTATTGGTTTGGTAAGTGTTATGGGGGTGAACCTGTGCTAGCGCACTACCCTTACTAGGATAAATACACACTTGTGATTATACCTCTTGCAAGCATCCACAAATACAAGAAAGTAATTAAGATAAATCTAACCACAGCCTTAAACTCTATGATCCTACGCTCCCTGGTGCAATGGTTTCCCAACGGAGGTTTAGGTTTCTGTCACTCCAGCAACCCCACAATCGGTAGCCAAATACACAATGCATCTCACTAGGCCCATAAATGGTGAAGTATCATGTAGTCGACGTTCACATGACACCACTAGTGAAATAGCACCACAACAATATCAAACCATTAAATATTTCTCAACAATAATTCACTACTAACATCTTGACTTCTCCCATGTCCTCAAGAACTAAACGAACTACTCACAAGACATCATATGGATCATGATCAGAGGTGAAATAATGGTAAATAACAATCTAAACATAAACCTTAATTCAATGGTTCCACTCAATAGCATCAACCACAAGAGTAATCAACACCGGGAAAGTTTCCCCTATGAATATAACAAGATCCAACTCAAGATGTTATAGCGGGATGGCGAGGTGATGGTGGAGATGAAGGTGCTGGTGATGGAGATGATGATGATGATGATCCCGATGAAGTCCAGTGCGATGGTGATGTCGATGGCGACGATCTCCCCTCTCCGGGAAGGAATTTCCCCGGCAGATTTCTCCCTGCCGGAGAACTTTCTCTCTCTGGTGTTCTCTGCCCCGCAGAGGCGGCCGTGTCTAACTCTGTGCCCCCCTGACTTAGGTTTTTGGGGACGATGATGTACGCGAAGGGGTGAGACCAGAAGTGGGCCAGGGCTCCCTCACACAGGGCTGGCGCGGCCAGGGGGCTAGCCGCGCCACCCTGGCGTGTGGGCCACCCCTGGCCTCTCTCGACTCCTCCTTCTGGCTTCGTGAGTCTTCTGGTAAAATATAATTTCTGGGTATTTTTCTGGAATTTTCCTGATCTTCAAAATATGGTCTCTTGATGGTCCTTTTTCCAGCAGAATCCTGACTCCGGCAGCAACTCCTCCGATGATCATCAAACATGTGAAAACAAAGGAAATAACATAAGTATCACATCTAAATATGAAATATATCAATGAATAACAGTAAATTATGATACAAAATAGTGATGCAAATTGGACGTATCAATGGCGGTCTATGTATTTTGTTGTAATGCCCAGAGTAAATCTCATAGTGATCTTCTTGACATATCACGTTTATCTTTATTCTATCAATTGCCCAACTGTAATTTGTTTACCCAGCATGTGTTATTTATCTTATGGAGAGACACCACTAGTAAACTGTGGATCCCTGTCCTATTTCCATCATCTTGCTATCACCTGTTTACTTTACTCGCACTGTTTACTTTACTCGCATACTTCTACTGTATCACATCTAAATATGAAATATATCAATGAATAACATAAGTATCATATCTAAATATGAAATATATCAATGAATAACAGTAAATTATGATACAAAATAGTGATGCAAATTGGACGTATCAGTCGCTGGTACACCTATTTGGTATATCCCCAACAGTCGGCATGTGCTGGCCCGTGGTTGACGTGGGAGAATGTAATTGATGTAGGAACTTCTTATTCTTCAAGTCCTTGTCAACAGCACCAGAAGATTCCTTATGCGTGGTGAATGACCAGCCAGTTGGGAACCCCAAGAGGAAGGTATGATGAGTATAGTAGCTAGTTTTCCCTCAGTTAAGAAACCAAGGTTTGTCGATCAGGAGAAGAGCAGACAATAACGACTGAAGGTGATGCTTGCTAGTTTGCGACAGCTTTGGACAATTTATATATGGCGCCTCGTCCAAGATTTGCTTGCTAGCTGCAACGCGGAACCTGCACACAACACAACCAAGTACTTTGTTCCCAACTTGCGATAAGGTTGTCAATCTCACCGGTTTGCTTAAAACAAAGGTTATGAGCGTATCGAGTGGAAAACAGTAGAAGTATGCAAGTAAAGTAAACAGTGCGAGTAAAGTAAACAGGTGATAGCAATATGATGGAAATAGGACCGGGGTCCACAGTTCACTAGTGGTGTCTCTCCATAAGATAAATAACACATGCTGGGTAAACAAATTACAGTTGGGCAATTGATAGAATAAAGATAAACGTGATATGTCAAGAAGATCACTATGAGATTTACTCTGGGCATTACAACAAAATACATAGACCGCCATCCAACTGCATCTATGACTAATAATCCACTTGTGGCGAATCAATCCGAGAACTCCACAAGTATTAAGTTGCGAACAACAGATAATTGCATTAAGCAAAGTGTGTAATGTAAACAAAGCATATGCCCTTGAGCATATGAATGTTGTTTTCTCCCTAGTAGCAATAGCACATCTACAACCTTAGAGGTTTCTGTCACTTCCCCAGGTTAAGTAGAGGCATGAACCCACTATCGAGCATAAATACCCCCTCTTGGAGTCACTAGCAACTACTCGGCCAAGATAGCTACTAACAACAGAGAGCATGCAAGATCATAAACAACATAGAGATAACAAAAGATATATTTTAGTACAACAACTCAATCATAACACCAATATTCATCGGATCCCAACAAACCAAACATGTAGAATTACATAACGGTGATCTCAATCATGTAGGGCAGCTCATGAGATCTAAACATTAAGCACATGGTGGAGAAGACAACTATCTAGCTACTGCTATGGACCCATAGTCCAAGGTAGACTACTCACTCATCGCTCCGGAGCCAAGCATGGCGATGAACAAGACCTCTGGTGGCGATTCCCCTCTCCGGCAGGGTGCCGGGAAGAGCTCCTGGACCCTCCCGATCTTCGGGTCGATGGCGGCGGCGGATCGCGATGTGTTCTAGAAAAGTGATCGGGTACTTAGGTTTTTTCCGTCGGGGAGTCTTTATAGGCGAAGGGGCGATGTCAGAGGTGGCCCCAGGCCTCCTCACACCATGGCGGCGCGGCCAGGGCCTGGGCCGCGCCAGCCAGGTGTGAGGGGCCCTGGTGGCCCCTCTCCTTCTCTCCTTTGTATGACTGGAAGCTCCCGGACAAAATAAGACTTCAGGAACTTGTTTCGTCCAATTCCGAGAATATTTCCTATGTATCACTTCTGAAACACAAAAACAGCAGAAAACAGGGAAGTGGCACTGTGGCAACTTGTTAATAGGTTAGTTCCGGAAAATGCATAAAAGTGCCACGAAGTGTAACGAAACATTAGGCAAATGGTGTAAAAACAAGCATGGAGCATCAAAAATTATAGATACGTTGGAGACGTATCAAGCATCCCCAAGCTTAACTCCTGCTCGTCCTCGAGTAGGTAAGTGATAACAAAAGAATAATTTTTGAGGTGACATGCACCTACACAATCTTGATCATATATGTAAGCATTTGTGAGCTGGAATCATAAGAACTTAAAACATGGGCATGAAGATATAATCTTGACAATAAGAACTTAGCAACCATGTTGTAAACATGCAAATGAACACAAACAAAAGATCATGAAAATGAAACAATGAAAGTCAAATGTGTGTTCAAATCATACGGAAAAACATACAAATGGTTTTCAGCTTGTCCTTCAAAGAGAGCAAAACATAAATGCATAGGACACCTTCAAGTTTAAGAGGGCGACTAGATACAAATAATTTGAGAACAAGTGAAACCAACAATATGAATCAAACAATGAACTTTGGGACAATGCATATTAAACTAAGAATGACAACTATGCTCTCTTAATGGTGCATAAAGATAGAAGGTGGTGACTCAACATAAAAGTAAAAGAAATGCCCTTCGCAGAGGGAAGCAGTTATTGCAAGTTTTATAACCTTCAAAAATTATGGTACTTACCGGCTTTGAGCTCTCATTGCCCCCATCATAAGCATCTTGAATGGTTAAAGTTAATGCGAGAACAATTATGATGCATATGCTTGACAAATCATAAGTTGAAAACCTCGTGTCCCGTGAATATGAGTACCCAAACCTCATGCTACTTTACTTAGAGTCCCAAGCAAGGCTCTTGTCATTGTAAATATATGCATATCATTGAGAACCACCAATGGGGTACCTCTGTGCCCGATGACATAGAACAAGCCCACATCAAAATGACAGGACAAGCAGACAATGAACACCTCGACATCTCTTTTATTTGCCATTTGTTTAGCTTTTTATTGTGAGATGCGTCGTCGAATGTTCACCATGGGTATGCTGCAAATTTCCACCATGAATTATGCATGGCTTAGATTAGCGGCCTGGCGTTTCCCTAACACATATACAAACTCCATGATCCCTACAAGATTCCCAATTCATTTCACACCGCAGGCATCCATAAACAAAAGATCACGATATCAACTCAAATAAGAAGTGCAATGTTGAAAGCTTGCCCATGACTGCATGGCTGGGCTAGTCTCTAACTTACAACTTGCAAGCATAACAACTCAACATAAGAGACCACAATGTCAAATTTTTAAGAACAGGAAAAAGTAAAGTGTGCCTTCCGGTTCGTGAGAGCTTTACTGACCGAATTTCGCATAACATTGGTAAGAGTTTAATTTGAAGAGAAAATAAAAGCAAGTCAAATTTACTTGGAATAGCAAATTACTAGTATGTATGTATGGTGGACACTTTGGAAAACTTTGGCTTTTAGGAGTTGGATGCACGAGTAGAGCTCATACTCAGTACAAGGCGAGGGCTAGCAAAAGACTGGGAGCGACCAACTAAGAGAGCAATAATAGCCATAATCATGCAAAGCGACAAAGCGACATTAAAAGAAGCATAAGATGGCATCAAAAGTCAAAAACTAAATGATCATAGAGGCTATTGGCGACTTTGTAAGAGTCTAACATGTGTGAGCATGCGCTAAGTCAACCCAAATAAAGCATCAAGGAGAAAACCAAAATAATGCTTCCATACAATAAAAACAACGCATGATTTTTTTCAAAGGCTCATTAAGCAATCTCAGTTATTTGAGACAAGTCATGCTACAGAAAAACCACTAAGCATACTATCAAAAAGACATCAAGCATGATATGAAAAAGCCTAAGCCGCAGTCTACACAAGCTCCTTCTTGTACCACTATTTTGCATAAAGCTTTTTTTCTTTTCCAACACCATTTGAAATTTTTATAAACACCTCTTTTGATGAAAACCAATAAAGATCAGAGGCAAAAATACACCTTGATGAAAAGATATGACAAGGTCTGAACGCAAATCAAGGCGAAAACGAAAACCAAAAGCAGTAGCGGAAAAAGAAGAACACTCGATGAACGATAAGAGTGAAAAACGGAGTGTTCTTTACAAATGAAAACGAGTACATCTCCTCCAAAGGAAATTTGTTGGGGTCCAACCATTTATTGCAGCAAACAAAACTAAACTAACTAAGAAAACTAAAACAACTGACGCTCCAAGAAAAACACATAGTGCATGAAGCAATAAAAATATAGTGTCTTGAAAGGTGACCTGATTTTTGCCGATGAAGAAGGGGTGCCTCGGGGGCATCCCCAAGCTTTGACGCTTGTACTTCTTGGATATTTTCTTGGGGTGATGCATGGGCATCCCCAAGCTTGAGATTTTGTCCATTCTTCAGCTCATCTCATCATTCTCCAATCCCTACACTTGAAAACTTCCTTCATACAAAACTAAACACAATTCTATTAGCAATATTAGTGCAAACATAACATATAATCAACCCCTTTTTTGCTTCAGGTTTCAACCCAAAACCACCACATATATAGCAAATACTACTGTAGAAACTTCCCAAAAAGTTCCGTGATCAAAAGAACTCAAAAGAAAGCGATAAAGTGGCAAACACAAATATTGGCCGAAATCTGTCAAAACAGAACAGTTGACAAAGGCCAAATTTTTTGAGGGGTTTTATGTTGCTCAAATCAAAAAGTGTTCAACTAACGAAAGTTTGGATATAACCTGGGGCATATGCACAAGAAATCGCAGGTCCAAAAGATATACAGAGAATTTATACGAATTTTTACGGTGCAGCACCGAAAACAGTTTCAGGACAGCAACATCCCCAAATCTTTACCTCACTCGAATTAGAGGCTTCTCTTGGCACAAAAACAAAATAAACAAGATAAGGAGCAGTCATTACAGTAGTAATGACTTCCAAGACTCAAATAAAAGAAAAAGTACTGAAAATAAAACATTGGGTTATCTCCCAAGAGTGCTTTTCTTTAACGCCTTTGAGCTAGGCGCAGAAAATTGCGAATCAAGTAATAATGAAAGGGGGATCAGGATCCACTATAGAAATAAAGAAATGAATACTATCCAATTGAGGTTTTGAGTATCCCTTGTAATCACTCTTTGGTACACTATTTTCATCAAAAAGATTTTCAGGACAAATCCAACTAGTATTAGCTACCAAGGCATTATGAATTCCTACAAGCTTACAAGGTATTGGCAATCTAGAATCTTCGTTGGGTGCACCAACAATTTCAACAGGCGAGCCAAGCTTATTAAACTTCTTAAAAACTTTCCTAGCCTCAATTGCAACATCTCTGAATTCTATACGCAAAGTTTCCAAGATAAAAGCTTTCTTTTCGGGATCCTCAATTTCGTGAAGCTTAAGGAACATGTATTGCATAAAAGGATTAAGACTAGCAAACCAAGCTTCTAACATTTGAATCAAATAAGCAGAAGCAACTTCAATACTAGGAGCTAGCTCAACCAAAGATTTTTCCTCAACTTCCTCATGCATACTAATGTGATTAAAGAACTCCTCAATGTTACTTTTTCCAATAATTGAACCACTACCTACTGAGAGGTCCTCCAGAACGTACTTAGGGATCAACATGATGAACTAAAAGTAAAGAAATAACAACTACCAAGGATTCTAATTTTTTTGGGTTTTTGATAAAAAACGATGCAGGTAAAATAAATAAAGTAAAGCAAAACAATAACAAAGTAAAGGATGTGCGTGCGAAAACTCCCCTCGCAGAAGTCTTCCACTCTTCCCCGGCAACGGCGCCAGAAAATTAGCTGCTGGTGCGTGGTTGACGTGGGAGAATGTAATTGATGTAGGAGCTTCTTATTCTTCAAGTCCTTGTCAACAGCACCAGAAGATTCCTTGTGCGTGATGAATGACCAGCCAGTTGGGAACCCCAAGAGGAAGGTATGATGAGTATAGCAGCTAGTTTTCCCTCAGTTAAGAAACCAAGGTTTGTCGATCGCGAGAAGAGCAGACAATAACGACTGAAGGTGATGCTTGCTAGTTTGCGATAGCTTCGGACAATTTATATATGGCGCCTCGTCCAAGCTTTGCTTGCTAGCTGCAACACGGAACCTGCACACAACACAACCAAGTACTTTGTTCCCAACTTGCGATGAGGTTGTCAATCTCACCGGTTTGCTTGAAACAAAGGTTATGAGTGTATCGAGTGAAAAACAGTAGAAGTATGCGAGTAAAGTAAACAGTGCGAGTAAAGTAAACAGGTGATAGCAAGATGATGGAAATAGGACAGGGATCCACAGTTTACTAGTGGTGTCTCTCCATAAGATAAATAACACATGCTGGGTAAACAAATTACAGTTGGGCAATTGATAGAATAAAGATAAACGTGATATGTCAAGAAGATCACTATGAGATTTACTCTGGGCATTACAACAAAATACATAGACCGCCATTGATACGTCCAATTTGCATCACTATTTTGTATCATAATTTACTGTTATTCATTGATATATTTCATATTTAGATGTGATACTTATGTTATTTCCTTTGTTTTCACATGTTTGATGATCATCGGAGGAGTTGCTGCCGGAGTCAGGATTCTGCTGGAAAAAGGACCATCAAGAGACCATATTTTGAAGATCAGGAAAATTCCAGAAAAATACCCAGAAATTATATTTTACCAGAAGACTCACGAAGCCAGAAGGAGGAGTCGAGAGAGGCCAGGGGTGGCCCACACGCCAGGGTGGCGCGGCTAGCCCCCTGGCCGCGCCAGCCCTGTGTGAGGGAGCCCTGGCCCACTTCTGGTCTCACCCCTTCGCGTACATCATCGTCCCCAAAAACCTAAGTCAGGGGGGCACAGAGTTAGACACGGCCGCCTCTGCGGGGCAGAGAACACCAGAGAGAGAAAGTTCTCCGGCAGGGAGAAATCTGCCGGGGAAATTCCTTCCCGGAGAGGGGAGATCGTCGCCATCGACATCACCATCGCACTGGACTTCATCGGGATCATCATCATCATCATCTCCATCACCAGCACCTTCATCTCCACCATCACCTCGCCATCCCGCTATAACATCTTGAGTTGGATCTTGTTATATTCATAGGGGAAACTTTCCCGGTGTTGATTACTCTTGTGGTTGATGCTATTGAGTGGAACCATTGAATTAAGGTTTATGTTTAGATTGTTATTTACCATTATTTCACCTCTGATCATGATCCATATGATGTCTTGTGAGTAGTTCGTTTAGTTCTTGAGGACATGGGAGAAGTCAAGATGTTAGTAGTGAATTATTGTTGAGAAATATTTAATGGTTTGATATTGTTGTGGTGCTATTTCACTAGTGGTGTCATGTGAACGTCGACTACATGATACTTCACCATTTATGGGCCTAGTGAGATGCATTGTGTATTTGGCTACCGATTGTGGGGTTGCTGGAGTGACAGAAACCTAAACCTCCGTTGGGAAACCATTGCACCAGGGAGCGTAGGATCATAGAGTTTAAGGCTGTGGTTAGATTTATCTTAATTACTTTCTTGTATTTGTGGATGCTTGCAAGAGGTATAATCACAAGTGTGTATTTATCCTAGTAAGGGTAGTGCGCTAGCACAGGTTCACCCCCATAACACTTACCAAACCAATAAATACTATTGGCTCTATGAAGCGAAAGCTCTTGACAGAAAACTCCCGTGTGTCCTCGAGAACGTTTGGTTATTATAAGAACACAACCGGCTTGTCCTTTGCTGAAGAAAGGATTGGGCCACTTGCTGCAATTGTTACTACCGTCTCTTATTTACTCGTACTCTATTTATTCGCATTACCAAATACCTCTGAAAACCTGTTTGCTAGTATTTACAGTGATTCCTTGATCAAAACTGCTCATCAACACCTTCTGCTCCTCGTTGGGTTCGACACTCTTATTTATCAAAAGTACTACGATACACCCCCTATACTTGTGGGTCATCAAGACTATTTTCTGGCGCCGTTGCCGGGGAGTGTAGCGCTATTGAAGAGTGGAATTGGTAAAGGTAACCGTCGCTGTGAGTATTATTTTTATTTTGTCTTTTATTTTTATTTTTGTTTTACTCTGCTATGGAGAACTCTCCTTTTGGTTTCCTATTTGGGAACACATCTACTGCTGCTGCTGCACATGCGGATGAACCACCACCGCCACCGCCTGCTGAAATTGATCCTTTTAAAATACCTATGAAAATTGTTGGGCGTATTATGGATAACTGCTATTCAGGAGATGGAACTGTCCATCCGGGTGATCACTTATTATTTATACATGAATTATGCGAGTTGTTCAGGTGTGCAGGTATTTCACCAAGCCAGGTCAAGAAGAAATTATTCTCTATATCATTGAAAGGCAGGGCTGAAGAGTGGTATCGACTACTCCAAGATGGTCCATCTATGGCATGGGAGGATATTGTGCCTCTCTTTTATTCCAAGTTTTATCCTCCAAGTGAAATTCATAAAGACCGTAACAAGATATATAATTTTTGGCCTCATGATGGAGAGAGTATTGCCCAAGCGTGGGGGAGATTGAAGTTACTAATGCTCAAATGCCCCATTCATGAGCTCCCCAATAATATTGTTATTGATAATTTTTATGCGCGGCTTACTCTTCCTGATAAGGATTATTTGGATGCTTCTTGTTTTGGATCATTCACTCATATGAAAGAAGATGCTAAGTGGAAACTTCTTGACCGTATACAAGAGAATGCTGAAGGTTGGGAAAACGACAAAGGTAGGAAGTCAGGTATAAATTATGATTATGAATGCATTAAATCTTTTATGGGGACCGATGACTTTCACAGTGTTAGCTCTGCTTATGGTCTTGATTCACAAATTCTTGCTAATTGTCTTAAGGCTTTTGCTTCCTATATTGATGTTCCAAAGAAAGATTGGAACAAATATCATGCGCCTTATAAAGACTCTATTAGTCATATACCTGCTGCAACTACAGAAGTTTGTACGGTTGATAGCATCGTTCCTGAACCTTATATTGAGAAGACACCTTTCCCTGCGAAGGTAAAGGAGTACTCTACTTTGGTAAGTGTGTCTAATAAAAGTACTAAGAAAGCTGCAGAGCCTGATGAGCAAATTACTATTAAGTCTCCTGTTGCTATATTGAAAGATCTTGTTACTAAAGATGTAGGAGATGAATATATTCTTTTTTGTGAAGATGCTTCTAACATTCTTTCACATCCTAAAAAGCATAGGAAAGCAAGTGTTCCTGTTATTTCTGTCAGGATTGGAGATCATTGCTATTATGGCTTATGTGATATTGGTGCTAGTGCAAGTGTTATTCCTTTGGAGCTTTATAAAGAAATTATGCACGAGATTGGCGCTTGTGAACTTGAAGATATTGATGTGGTTGTTCAGCTTGCTAACCGAGAGACTGTTTGGCCTCTTGGTATTGTTCGAGATGTGGAAGTTCTTTGCGGTAAGACTAAATACCCTACTGATTTCCTAGTACTTGGTAAGGAGGCTAGTGAAACTTGTCCTATTATTTTTGGTAGACCATTTTTGAACACTTGTGGCGCCGTGATAGATTGTAAGAAGGAGAATTTTTTTACTAAGTTTAATGGAGAGTCTTATGAGTTTAATTTTTCCAAGTTTGCTAAGACTTCTTATGAAAATGACACGCCTAATGAAAATTTTCGAGTTGAGCAGCTTGCTTCTATTGCTCTTGCTCCTAATAATGCCTTGCAGCAATTCATGGAAGATCACGAAAGTGATGTTTTTAGCAAGGAAAGAGAAGAGATTGACGATATTCTTCTTCGTCAACCACCATTACTCAAGCATAATCTACCTGTGGAGGATCTTGGTACCACTTTGCCGCCTAAAGAGGATCCTGTTTTTGAATTAAAGCCTTTGCCTGATGACCTCAAATATGCTTATATTGATGATAAGAAAATATATCCTGTTATTATTAGTTCTAAACTTTCAGGAAAGGAAGAAGAAAGATTATTGGAGATATTGAGGAAACACCGAGGAGCTATGGGATATACTCTGGATGATTTAAAAGGGATTTCTCCCACTTTATGTCAGCATGCCATTAATATGGAGAAAGATGCGAAGCCAGTTGTGGAGCATCAATGCCGCCTAATTCCCAAGATGAAGGATGTGGTAAGAAATGAGGTATTAAAACTCCTTGATGCTGGTATTATTTATCCTATTGCTGATAGTAGATGGGTTAGTCCTGTTCATTGTGTTCCTAAGAAGGAAGGTATGACTGTTGTGCCTAATGAGAATAACGAGCTTATTCCTCAAAGGGTAGTTGTCGGTTATAGAATGTGCATTGATTATAGGAAGGTAAACAAAGTTACTAAGAAAGATCATTACCCTTTACCGTTTATAGATCAAATGCTAGAAAGGTTGTCTAAGAAGACTCATTTTTGTTTTCTTGATGGTTATTCTGGTTTTTCTCAAATTGTTGTTAAGAAGGATGATCAAGAGAAAACCACTTTTACTTGTCCTTATGGAACTTATGCTTATAGACGTATGCCTTTTGGTTTATGCAATGCTCCTGCTACTTTTCAAAGATGCATGTCTGCTATTTTTCATGGCTTTTGTGAAGAAATTGTGGAGGTCTTCATGGATGATTTTTCCGTCTATGGAACTTCCTTTGATAATTGTTTGCACAACCTTGATAAAGTTTTGCAGAGATGTGAAGAAACTAACCTTGTTCTTAATTGGGAGAAATGCCACTTTATGGTAAATGAAGGAATTGTCCTTGGACATAAAATTTCCGAAAGAGGTATTGAAGTTGACAGAGCAAAAGTGGAGGCAATTGAGAAAATGCCATGTCCAAGAGATGTTAAAGGTATTCGTAGTATTCTTGGTCATGCTGGTTTCTATAGGAGGTTTATTAAAGATTTCTCTAAGATTTCAAAGCCTCTTACTAATCTTCTTCAAAAAGATGTACCATTTGTCTTTGATGATGATTGTAAGGAAGCTTTTGAAACTCTTAAGAAGGCTTTAACTACTGCTCCTATTGTTCAACCACCTGATTGGAATTTACCTTTTGAAATTATGTGTGATGCTAGTGATTTTGCTGTTGGTGCTGTTCTTGGACAGCGCGTAGATAATAAGTTGAATGTTATTCATTATGCTAGTAAGACTCTTGATGCTGCTCAGAAAAATTATGCTACTACTGAGAAAGAGTTTCTTGCTGTTGTTTTTGCATGTGATAAGTTTAGATCTTACATTGTTGATTCTAAAGTTACTATTCATACTGATCACGCTGCTATTAGATATCTTATGACTAAGAAGGATGCTAAGCCTAGGCTTATTAGATGGGTGTTACTTTTACAAGAGTTTGATTTGCATATCGTAGATAGGAAAGGTGCTGAAAATCCTGTGGCTGACAACTTGTCTAGATTGGAAAACATTTCTTTTGATCCTATTCCTGTTAATGATAGTTTTCCAAATGAACAGTTGGCTGCAATAAATGTAACTTCGCGAGACCTTTCTTAGTATGCTGATTATGCTAACTTTATAGTTTCCAAGTATTTGCCTCCAACCTTTACAGCTCAGCAAAGAAGAAAATTCTTCTATGATTTGAGGCATTATTTTTGGGATGACCCACATTTATATAAAGAAGGAGTTGATGGTATTATGAGAAGATGCGTACCGGAATACGAGCAACAAGAGATATTAAGAAAATGCCATAGCAGTGCCTACGGAGGGCATCATGCTGGAGATAGAACCGCACAGAAGGTTCTACAATCAGGTTTTTATTGGCCAACCCTCTTTAAAGATGCCAGAAGGTATGTTTTATCTTGCGATGAATGTCAAAGAGTTGGTAATATTTCTAGACGCAATGAAATGCCTATGAATTACACTCTTGTTATTGAACCGTTTGATTGTTGGGGATTTGACTTTATGGGTCCTTTTCCTCCTTCAAAAGGCTATACCCATATACTTGTTGCTGTCGATTATGTTACTAAATGGGTAGAAGCCATACCTACAAAGAGTGCCGATGGTGAGACTTCGTTAAAAATGCTTAAGGATGTTATTTTTCCTAGGTTCGGAGTGCCTAGATATCTTATGACTGACGGAGGTTCTCATTTTATTCACGGTAGTTTTAGAAAGACTCTTGCTAAGTATGATGTCAATCATAGAATTGCTTCTGCTTATCAGCCCCAAACTAGTGGGCAGGTAGAGCTTTCAAATAGAGAGATCAAGTCTATCTTGCAGAAGACTGTTAGTAGATCTAGGAAAAACTGGGCTAGTAAGTTAAACGACGATTTATGGGCTTATAGAACTGCTTATAAGAACCCCATGGGTATGTCTCCTTATAAGATGGTTTACGGAAAAGCGTGTCACTTGCCCTTAGAATTAGAACACAAAGCTTTTTGGGCAGTGAGAGAGCTTAATAGAGATTTTAAACTAGCCGGTAAGAAAAGGTTGTTAGATTTGAGTTCTCTAGATGAGTGGAGAAACGAAGCGTATGAGAATGCCAGACTTTTCAAGGAGAAAGTCAAGCAATGGCATGATAAGAGAATTCTTAAGAGAGAGTTTCATGTTAGTGAGAAAGTTCTATTGTATAGGTCTCGTCTCAGATTTTTTGCACGTAAATTACTTTCTAAATGGGAAGGACCATATGTTATTGTGGAAGTGTACCGCTCAGGTGCTATCAAGATTGCTTCATTGAAAGATGATTCTACACAAGTGGTGAATGGGCAAAGACTCAAACATTATATTTCTGGAGATTCTTATAATGAAGATGTTGATGTTATTGAAACAGTTTCTCCGGAAGACTACATCCAAGACAAACTGCAGGAACCTGCAGAGTTCGCTTTCGAATAGGTAACAGTTCTAGTCAGAAAAGTTTCGCGAAAAGTTCTTCTTTTAATATTTTTGCTGTTTTTACTAAATATGAAAAATCACGAGATGAAAAAGGGCAGGAAAAAGAGTCCGTGTGTGTCTCACACATGGGTGGCGCGGGCCCACCTCTGGCCGCGCCACCCCTGTGTGAGAACACCCCGGAACTCGTTTCCATCCCGTTTTCCTCCTGTGACTTCGTTTCGATGTATAATTTTCGCCTATTTAACCCCCCGGAGTCCCCGAGGTCTGTATATCGTTTTCTCGTCGTGTTTTGTTTCGAGCTGTTTCTGTCAGGAATTGCCCTCGGCTTTGAAGTTATAATGTCTTCGTCTGGTTCATCTAAAGAGAACCCTCCTGCGGATTCCATCAATCCGTATATGAGGGAACTGAAGATGCATCTGAAGGAGTTGTCACTCAAGGATGGGGAGTTGCAGATTAAAGATGTTCAAGGACCCAAGGGAGAGGGAAGTCTGGAAGCAAGGATGGAAGCACTGGAACAGGAAGTTTTCAAATACAAGAAGATGGCGGAACGCGAGGTGGAAATTATCTATAGGATTAATCAAGAGCTTGTCGCCAAGTACAAGAAAGAGACTACAGAACTTTGGAAGGATGTCCTCTCACTCCAAGAGACCACTAGCCAATTACAAGCACAACTCTACGACGTGCATAACCAAAATTGTGAGTATGAAGCTAGATTTCAACAAATGAGTGCTATTGCAAGTTTCAGGATTTTGGAGACCAAGACATCCTTCTTTGATGGAGGACCTCTGCCTTGGAAGTACGATAACGATGAAGTCCCACCGCCACCACCAAAGGAGTAATTCGTCATCGGTTTAGGCATCCCCTTGGCTTGTCCCAAGCTTGGGGGAGTGCCGCGGTATCACATCATTACCTTTTGTTCATTTACTTTTCAAGTAGAGTCTTATCATGAATAGAGAAGTTATCATATAGAATAGTTTGCAGTTGGAAGTATCCTCCTTAGTTAGTTATTTATGTATCCCTTGGTGTGAGTTGCGGTAATGAAATATTAATGAGAAGTTTTATCGTTTACTTTTCGCACACTTTATGTTAGTCTGCAATCTCTCGTATTTGACTAGTCTTGTTGATTGGTATTGGTATCACATTGGGAGCATGAGTAGATTTAGTTGGTTTTGGCAAACCTAGCTTGGTCAGTAGCAACTTTACCTTGAGGTTTGAGTAGAAAATAATAAGGAAGTGCTTGTAGTTATATCACTTCAGTTTTCCTTATGTTTGGCTTATAAGCATTGTTATTCTTAAAGTTAAAATCGTTGTACTTTCAAGGGAGTTTGCATGATTGTTCTTATTATATGTATGTTTGTTTGTTTCATGCAACTCTTATGCTTGCTACCCAGCCTTGCTAGCCAAAAACCTGTACTGAGAGGAAATACTTCTCGTGCATCCAATTTCCAAAAGCCAAGTCACTTCCAAAGAGTCCACTATAAATTCCTATGCATGGTATTTTAAGCCATTCCAAGTAAATTTTCATGTGCTACCTTTCAAAAACTTTCAAACATTTCTCATTTTGTGCCACTGTTTTTAGCTCATGAGGACGTAGTGGATGGGTTTGTTATCTTCCATACTAAATTAAGTACCCCTCGACTAGGCAGCTTCATCTGCTCGTCATTAATTTTGCAAGGGAGCTGGTCAGACCATTATAATCTCAAAAGAAAGAAAAAAGGCACTCCTCCAATGGAATGTGAAAGTTGGTCGGCACCCGATGGAATCGGTCAGCCATGGTTTGAGAAAGGAAAAAGGTGGGGAGGAGTGCAAAGCTATAAAAGAGCACCAAAGTGCCAACTAATCAAACATCTCGGAACCGCTCTCACTTGTTTAGTATGGAAGATATCAAGAACTCCGTTGCTAGTCGTTGACAAAAGCAACCACCTCTCAAAACAATTTTTACCTCTGTTTTACAAATGAAAAGCTCTAGCACATGTTTAATCCCTGCTTCCCTCTGCGAAGGGCCTATCTTTTACTTTTATGCTGAGTCAACCTATTTCCCTCTGTCTCAAGCAAGCATTTGAGTTGTTATGTTTCACTCATCCATATGTTGATCCGTTTAATCATGTTTACTATCTTCCTTGTTTTGTATAATGCTTTTGTCTGAAGGAATATATCTTTGAAAGCTTTCTTTGAATGCAAAAGTTTACTCTGTTGAGCATATAGTCTTTGCCATTTTAGCTCTGTTTTAAAAGGCTCCGTCTTAAAGAAAGAATAGCTTGTTCATCGTTCTTTGACCAAGAGCTAAGGTTTGCCATTACCAATTATAGTTTACCTTGTGCATCTTTACATGTGATTCTGTTTTACTTATTGCAAGTCTGCATCTTATAAAGGGAAGTTGTTGTCTATTATAATTTGTGCCTTAGTGAATGTGATGCTTCTTGTCCGTATTTTGATTATCGACACTTCACTCCATAAACCTGTGGTCATATTTACCGAGTTTAGTTTTCGCTTGGGGACAAGCGAGGTCTAAGCTTGGGGGGGTTGATACGTCCAATTTGCATCACTATTTTGTATCATAATTTACTGTTATTCATTGATATATTTCATATTTAGATATGATACTTATGTTATTTCCTTTGTTTTCACATGTTTGATGATCATCGGAGGAGTTGCTGCCGGAGTCAGGATTCTGCTGGAAAAAGGACCATCAAGAGACCATATTTTGAAGATCAGGAAAATTCCGGAAAAATACCCAGAAATTATATTTTACCAGAAGACTCACGAAGCCAGAAGGAGGAGTCGAGAGAGGCCAGGGGTGGCCCACACGCCAGGGTGGCGCGGCCAGCCCCCTGGCCGCGCCAGCCCTGTGTGAGGGAGCCCTGGCCCACTTCTGGTCTCGCCCCTTCGCGTACATCATCGTCCCCGAAAACCTAAGTCAGGGGGGCTCAGAGTTAGACACAGCCGCCTCTGCGGGGCGGAGAACACCAGAGAGAGAAAGCTCTCCGGCAGGGAGAAATCTGCCAGGGAAATTCCTTCCCGGAGAGGGGAGATCGTCGCCATCGACATCACCATCGCACTGGACTTCATCGGGATCATCATCATCATCATCTCCATCACCAGCACCTTCATCTCCACCATCACCTCGCCATCCCGCTGTAACATCTTGAGTTGGATCTTGTTATATTCATAGGGGAAACTTTCCCGGTGTTGATTACTCTTGTGGTTGATGCTATTGAGTGGAACCGTTGAATTAAGGTTTATGTTCAGATTGTTATTTACCATTATTTCACCTCTGATCATGATCCATATGATGTCTTGTGAGTAGTTCGTTTAGTTCTTGAGGACATGGGAGAAGTCAAGATGTTAGTAGTGAATTATTGTTGAGAAATATTTAATGGTTTGATATTGTTGTGGTGCTATTTCACTAGTGGTGTCATGTGAACGTCGACTACATGATACTTCACCATTTATGGGCCTAGTGAGATACATTGTGTATTTGGCTACCGATTGTGGGGTTGCTGGAGTGACAGAAACCTAAACCTCCGTTGGGAAACCATTGCACCAGGGAGCGTAGGATCATAGAGT
Organism: Dactylis glomerata; assembly: GCA_007115705.1. Lineage (NCBI taxonomy): Eukaryota > Viridiplantae > Streptophyta > Magnoliopsida > Poales > Poaceae > Dactylis > Dactylis glomerata. The sequence goes on from QXEO01000758.1 coordinate 1,305,723, forward strand.
TTAAGGCTGTGGTTAGATTTATCTTAATTACTTTCTTGTATTTGCGGATGCTTGCAAGGGGTATAATCACAAGTGTGTATTTATCCTAGTAAGGGTAGTGCGCTAGCACAGGTTCACCCCCATAACACTTACCAAACCAATAAATACTATTGGCTCTATGAAGCGAAAGCTCTTGACAGAAAACTCCCGTGTGTCCTCGAGAACGTTTGGTTATTATAAGAACACAACCGGCTTGTCCTTTGCTGAAGAAAGGATTGGGCCACTTGCTGCAATTGTTACTACCGTCTCTTATTTACTCGTACTCTATTTATTCGCATTACCAAATACCTCTGAAAACCTGTTTGCTAGTATTTACAGTGATTCCTTGATCAAAACTGCTCATCAACACCTTCTGCTCCTCGTTGGGTTCGACACTCTTATTTATCGAAAGTACTACGATACACCCCTATACTTGTGAGTCATCAGCCATCCAACTGCATCTATGACTAATAATCCACTTGTGGCGAATCAATCCGAGAACTCCACAAGTATTAAGTTGCGAACAACAGATAATTGCATTAAGCAAAGTATGTAATATAAACAAAGCATATGCCCTTGAGCATATGAATGTTGTTTTCTCCCTAGTAGCAACAGCACATCTACAACCTTAGAGGTTTCTGTCACTCCCCCAGGTTAAATAGAGACATGAACCTACTATCGAGCATAAATACTCCCTCTTGGAGTCACTAGCAACTACTCGGCCAAGATAGCTACTAACAACGGAGAGCATGCAAGATCATAAACAACATAGAGATAACAAAAGATATATTTCAGCACAGCAACTCAATCATAACACCAATATTCATCGGATCCCAACAAACCAAACATGTAGAATTACATAACGGTGATCTCAATCATGTAGGGCAGCTCATAAGATCTAAACATGAAGCACATGGTGGAGAAGACAACCATCTAGCTACTGCTATGGACCCATAGTCCAAGGTAGACTACTCACTCATCACTCCAGAGGTAAGCATGGCGATGAAGAAGACCTCCGGTGGCGATTCCCCTCTCCGACAGGGTGCCGGGAAGAGCTTCTGGACCCTCCCGATCTTCGGGTCGACGGCGGCGGCGGATCGCGATGTGTTCTGGAAAAGTGATCGGGTACTTAGGTTTTTTCCGTCGGGGGGTCTTTATAGGCGAAGGGGCGATGTCAGAGGTGGCCCCAGGCCTCCTCACACCATGGCGGCGCGGCCAGGGCCTGGGCCGCGCCAGCCAGGTGTGAGGGGCCCTGGTGGCCCCTCTCCTTCTCTCCTTCGGATGACTGGAAGCTCCGGGACAAAATAAGACTTTAGGAACTTGTTTCGTCCAATTCCGAGAATATTTCCTGTGTATCACTTCTGAAACACAAAAACAGCAGAAAACAGGGAACTGGCACTGTGGCAACTTGTTAATAGGTTAGTTCCGAAAAATGCATAAAAGTGCCACGAAGTGTAACAAAACATTAGGCAAATGGTATAAAAATAAGCATAGAGCATCAAAAATTATAGATACGTTGGAGACGTATCAGCATGTTGGAAGGAGGCAGCGGTAACAAAAACCTACAACAGAGATACAGAGTGGTGCAGAAGGTCGTATATTGGCTTCCAAACTATGGCGAGGGAGACAACCGACACCGTAGGCTGCGTGGTGGTGGCGACAAAAAATTTGGTGCGTTGAAATGGGAGAGACATGTGAAGCAAGAGGCGACGATGATTCACGGGGTAAGGGAACGAAGACGAGCGCACAAAGGCATGCTAGGGCGGGTGGAATGGTTGTGTCACTAGCGAGGCGGTCCTATAGCCCACACTCGGGTCAGCCCTTGTCGGTCAGGGCTGGCTTGGGGTGTAGGACACATTATTGAGCCGCTAGGGGCGGCCGGCGCCGGCAGATTATAGGGCATGCTAGTGGGAACCCATTTTTTCAGGTGAAAAAAAAGGAGAAGCAATCTGAGTCGGCCCATTTGAGCGACGCACTGTGAGCCGAGCGCATTGCGGTCCGGCGTGAGCGGCAAATAAGAAAATCCGCCAACAGCTCGTACAGTGTTTGCACATGGCCCAGGCCGACATGCTGCTAGATCAGACCAGCCCACGCCGGAATCGGCTATCTCTCGCCCGCCTACCCTCCTCTCTCCTCTCCTCCACCGCGTACACGCACTGACACACGAGACAGCCGCATCCCCTCCCTCACTCCCCACCACCTCACCTGTTGCTGCTTGCCAACCCTAATCCCCCCACCTCGCGCTCCCTCTCCCCACCCCGCTCCGCCCTCCCTCCGGTCGCGGCCCGGCAAGCGGGGTACGGGCAGCGGCGGGAAGTACCCGCGCACGCCGACGCCGTGTCCCAGCAAGCCTCCGGCGGCGGAGTCGGCGTCGAGGGGAAACCCGGATCGGCGCGCTTCAGATCCAGCGACGCCGGTGGCAACCGAGGTGAGGCGCTTGCTACAGCGTTTAGAACGGGGTGCGCTTGGCGTAGTTCAGTGTCTGCTGCACAGCACACCAAATCTGCGTCGTGTGTGTGCCATCTACTTAGTTTTTTCTTTGCTGGAATAAGGGAGTAGAAGTAGGGAAAGTAGATTTTCTTGCTCTAAGGCTGTGAAGTGCTCAAATGCTTGCGAATTAGAGCTCTTCCCAGTAATGCTCACGCTGGTCTGGAAGGTTTGTAGTTGGTAAAAACACGCTCAACAGTGTAGTGTAGCAGAGAGCTACTGTCATATGTACCTTTGCGGAACAAGCTATCTATATGCTTTTGGAAGATTGTTCATCTGTAACGGTAACAGCATGCTTTTTAATAGAAATAGTTTTTCTCTTAAGAGGACTAACTGCTAAGCACTGTTTGATTGCATAACAACTTCCTCTTCAGTTTCCCTGTATACTTGCTGTTAGTAATTTGAAACATACCAGAAAGTTAAATGGAAATATACTTTTACCTGAATATGTTCGAGATAGATAGCTTTATGCACCCTCATTTGTGCAGTTAGGAAGTATTTTCCAGTGAACTGATCTAATTGCGAAGAAAAGTGCTTGATTACAAAAAATAACCTGGTATATTCTTTCCATCTTTTTTCAGGTATTTAATCCTGTTTGTTTGGTGTGGTGCTACTGCCTGCAATGATCCTGCGAGTTCCGATCTTAAACTCGTGCTGGAACTGAGGACCTTGTGTGCACAGTCCAATGCATGTACTGACATTTCCAGTATAAAAATGGAGAGTTCCATCTTTCGTTCTTGTCTACCGGGTGAGTGGTTTTCTCTTGCACATGAGTTTCTTATGCATATAGTTAGAAAGTAAATTGGATTTGGGTAATAATTTTAATGTAAGCGGGCAGAAACTCTAAGGGAGATCTCATATATGATTGTAGAAGTATATATGCTTCAACCTCTAGTTCTTTTATCTTCGGAACAAAGTTTTCTTAAGATTACATAGTCACCTTGATGCATATGAATGTCACAACCTAGTTTTTTTCTTGATCTAGAATGTCTAAATTAGGCTGTCACTGTATGCTGCTATAAGCGTCAATAACAATCTGAAATGGTATAAGCACCGATATTTTCAAAATACTTACATGCCGACATGGTTTTCCACATGAAAACAATCTAGTTTCATCAATGATGTTTTTTTTGCATTCCAAAAATCCAAAAGACATCATATTTACAAGGTGATATTACCAGCCATCGTTTTTAAAGCGTCCGTAAAGCGTCGCCTAGGCGTCAAAGCGCCCTCCCTCTGCTTTGGAAAAACAGCCGCTTTGGGCGCCTAGGCGCCTAAAGCGTCCGCTTAGGCGTCGCCTAGGCGTCAAAGCGCCCCTGTTTCGCCTTAGGACGCCTTACCGCTTTAAAAACCATGTTACCAGCTATTGGCTTATTGCCTAATACGAGTGTAGCCATGTTAATAGAGACACTAGGTATTGAACTGAGGGTTGTTAAAGTACATGCTTATCATTTGCAAGTTAATTTGTTATTTTTAACCAGAAGTACAATTCAAGTGCCTTGTGTGTGGTTATTGTGACCACTTCTTAATGTGCCATGCTAAAGATAGCTTTACATTGCAGGTACAGTGTATCATTGGTTTATATTGGCTTTTATCTGGCTTTGTGGCTGTCAGCATGTTTTGTCTCAGCAAACAACGCTTGAACCTAAAGATAAATTTCTTCTGTCTGATCCACCTATTGGTCTCTTTGATCCAATAGAGATTTCACCATCTGTTCTTCCGCACAATCCGAACCCAGTTGAGCCACTGTCACCAATGTATCCAAACTACACATCCTATGATCCGATTTTGACTGGAAAATGCCATGCAAACTTTTCGGCGCTCTCTTACATTATGGACAAGACAGCTTCTGATTGTTCCGTACCTTTAGCACCACTAGTTGCTGATGTTATATGCTGTCCACAAGTCAGTAGCTTGATGAATATTTTCCAAGCTGCATATGGTGGTGGAAACAGTACGCTTGTTCTCAATCAAGCTTCAGCAAACGTGTGTTTCTCTGATATTATGAGCATACTTGCAAGTAAAGGGGCAAACACCAACATCCCCGAGTTGTGTACTCTCGGGCCATCTAATCTTACTGATGCCTCCTGTCCTGTGAAGGATATTAGCTCGTTTGAGAGAATGGTTAACGTCAGCAAGCTCCTAGATTCATGCAGCAGTGTTGACCCACTGAAAGAGTGTTGCAGGCCAGCTTGCCAACCTGCAATAGTGGAAGCAGCGGTTCGTATATCCTCAGGTGGGGCAAGCATGTTTGGAAGTTCTAGCATACCTGGGAGTGCGGCGGCGACTGGGATTAATGCTGTTAGTGACTGTAAGGGGGTGGTTCACTCCTACTTATCTATGAAACTTTCATCAGAAGTGGCAAATACTGCTTTCAGAGTACTGTCTGGTTGTAAGGTGAACAAAGGTATGCCTCACATGACTTTTGATGATTTGGGTGATACATTTCTATGATCATAATAATGCATGGCATAAAGTGGGTTGTCTAAATCTTGTTCTAAATTGTGTAGTTTGTCCACTGGAGTTTGATGACCCTTCATCTGTCGTTAAGGCATGTGACAAGGCATCTTCTTCAAGGCCTGCATGCTGTGCAGCGTTGCACACTTACATTGCAACTAGACAGAAGCAAATATTTGTCACAAACTTGCAAGCAATTAACTGTGCAACAATGTTTGGATCAATGCTACAAAAAGCTGGTGTAGGGAATGATATTTATCAACTGTGTGATATTGACTTAAAAGATTTTAGCCTGCAAGGTATGTACAGAAGATATCAGAACTTATCTTGTTGGAATGCAGAATAACATTGTGCATTTTTGGGTATTTATCTTATTGGAATGCAAAATAACATTGTGTATTTTTTTTTGCACCATTTATCCATTTGGAGCAGCTTTTGGGCAGCAAGGTTAGTTTTGTTTGATCAACTTTATCTGGTTCATTGTAAATCCTTATTTAGTTTTGTGCTAAATGCAATATTTCTTTCTGCAGGCTGTCTACTTCGGAGCTTACCTACAGACATTGTATTTGACAACATTACAGGCATCAGCTTTACATGTGATTTGAGTGACAACATTGCAGCACCATGGCCATCATCGTCGTCTCTTCAGTCCTTGTCACTTTGTGCTCCAGGTGAGAAGGAAATGTCCTTCCGACGCTACAGAAATAACATAAATATATAACCAAATTGTTTAAATTGTATGATTTGCATTAATCTGTTCTAAAAACATCTGAAATCGCAAAAACTAGAAGAACTTACTGCAACCACAATAGTGCCTGCATTTACATTAGCTTGTTCATCTTTTGATTTCAGAGATGTCATTGCCTGCATTACCGGTCTCACCATTATCAGGAAGCTCAGGTACTTCAAATTTTCTTGTAGTGCAACTTGGGTTCTATTCATTTATTAGTTTTTCCCACGACCTTGCTAATTGAAATCACATTTATTTTGATAGCAGGTATCTCCAGAACTGGAATCGGGATTCTGCTACCTGTTGTACTCCTCACCACGACCATCTCCATCTGAGTAAACGCCTCATGTAGCAAGCCAGGAGCGTCCTACCTTGTCGTAATTTTCCCCTCTGTGCAGGCCCACGTTGTAAATTAAATCGCGTTGCATTCTTGTAAATGAGCCTTTCCCTTTTATGCTCCCTTTTTTCCAGTTCATAGCAATGTCATGTGCTAGGCAGTACTGTATACTTTTTGAGTGATCAGGAAGTAAATCAACTAGACTTTGGCTGGACACTTGTTATGGATAACGATTTGGTATGCTGTGAATACTCGTGTTCATCCATACAGTGCAGTCTCGTTTATGCCAACTCTCAATGGATTTTCAGCTTATTTCCCATTGTTTTTATGAGCACACTCAACTAAAATTGATAAATACGCCACAGCTCACAGGTCTCTGATATGGTAAGCCATATAAAAAACAGGGCCATGATAAAACAAGGCATCTCATTCCATCAGATTATTCCTACACCAGAGTGCGTTCTAAGGAAAATAGCTCTCAACGTGCAAGGACACCTGGTACTTTCAAGAGTTAATGGGCTTGCCAATCAGACAAGCGTTTTCAACATCTCATCATGTTTTCATCTTCAAGATAGGGACACACAGATTCATGTATAAATAAACATGACAATGTTTTGAACAAATGTTGTCTACTGTTACACTACAGATTCAACAACACAACTGATAGGCCTGAACACAGCGGCTACAACCTTGTCGATTGCTCTGCTGATTTTTGGCGCTGCAACGGGGGTGCATCATCAGCTCCCTGTGAAGGAGCAGATCCACTCGAAGATGGTTTTGCGCCAGCTGATACAACATTCTTGAGCCATGTTCCTTGGAAAGTGGGGCTGCCTCTATTTTGGTCACCTGGGGACTCTTGCGAAGCTTGGTTCTTTGAAGTCAGGCCTGCCATAAATCTATATGCTACTCTACTAGCATTTACAATCTCTGTTTTAGCCTGCCGGAACTGGGAAACACAAAGTTGCAACAAGAAAAATCATGTTAGGGGAAGCAATCAATATAACATGTGTAAGCAAGATAACAATAAAATATATAGTAACAATTAAACAAAATACCAAGCTTCAATGCAAGTTCATTCAACAACAAAAAAATGTAACATATGCGGAATTTGGTGAGCATAGAACATCCTGATGATAAAAACAAGGAACGGAAAACTAACCAAGATCAGAAAAACAAATAGCAAGATAACTAAATAGCGCAGAGCATTGCAGCATTATTTCTGCAGTTCACTGTCAGACTGAAAGACACTCCCTAAATTTAAAGATAGATAAGCATTGTATACATAGATAGATTACTCAAGGATCCAAGATGGACATGGCATAATAAACATTACATACAAGAGGAAGCATGGTCATGCCAAACTGATTAGTTAAAGATTTTTTTCGCTTGCTTGTAGTATGCTGAAGTTCTGGCTTTTGTTTATGCCATTGTATTAATACGAGAAGTCAAAGCAATAATGAAGAGGCGTGGACAGGCAAATTCAGTGCATTCGCAAGGTGATTGCATGGTTCCAGATGTTATTGACACTAAACATGTCTAGCATCTTTAGTTTAGTTTACAAAGGAAAAAGCACTAACATTTTGCCGAAAGAGACGTTTCCCCATCACTAAAGCCAATAAAACTTTGCATGCTAAGCAATCACAAAAATAATTGTTGGAGATAATATCAATGGCCCCTGAATTTAATGGTGAGGAATAGGATTGAGAAAATATTTTTAATATGTATCACAAAAATAAATTTCTTTATAGTATCATATATTTTGAAGAAGGCGGTAAGGGACTAATATGGTATTTCCAGTTGATATGCCATTCAACCTCCTTACAGAATATGATAATGATCTGGTGCTAACATGCTGTTATGAAAAATCTACGCGACACACATAAACAAACGAGCCAAACTTGTCTGAGTAACAGATAATAAATGCACGGTGTAACCTAGAAAATAGTCACAATTCAACAAGTAGTCAAGGACACGGCAGTCTACGAACAAATTATATATACAACACGCACCTTAACAGCTGTATTCTCAGCAACCACCACAGCAGTGTCACCGGCATTGGCAAAACGATTAACCCAACCTGCAAGTTTAATAGACAAGATTAGCCAAACAAAAGCACACCAATTAGAATAGAATAATGTCATGTTACAAACACTAGTAACAATGAGGAAAGAATGACATCTCCATCACCCTAGGGGGATAACTGGCCCAGCTTAAAATTCCGTAACTAATCAAGTTAGCTTACTGAAGCTAACTCATCAAGTTGCACCTCTAGATATATAGTTTTCACACAGCAATCATCTTACTAATGACTAATCATCTTCTTATATTAAAGCTTCAGGCATGGGGGAATACCAGTTTATCTTCCCAGTTTCCATACTTGAATCATATTAACCTCAAGAATGATTTTAGGTTGAGCACAAACTAGAACAGCCTAGGTTAGCAAAATTTATTCCACCTGGCCCTAGTAAATGTACACTGGCTGCTACTAATAACCCTTACTATTAGCCAATGGTGAAAAAAGTAATGGCAGCTTATCATACTTTCCATTCACTCCCAGCTCCAAAACTTACCAAACCTAGATACTTACAATATGTAAAAGCCAATATAGATGGAGCAGACGACAGATAGCTCATCATAGGCTTATGAGGCCATTGTCAGCACTCCGATCGCGTTCAGGTTAATCCCTCTACTTGTAGGGTAATTGACATTTTCAAGTGAGAATAGTGAGAAGTGTGCTAGGAGGGGTGATTCCCTAGCGATGTTTCTGAACTAGGCATTAAACGGTTGTGTAAAACTATGTTATTTCGTACCATTTAGTATCGAACTATTGTTGTAAACTTGGAGCTAAAACCCTCTATTTGTATATGCTGTTCCTGTTACAGGCCGATGCGGGCGCTGCGGCCGGGCAGATCCCGCATCCCGACCGGCATGCTGGAATATTCCTTATTGCCGTTCGGGGATGCGGGATCTGCCCAGCCACAGCGCCCGCATCGCCGAAAAACGCGTTTGCCGTCCCCCACAGCTGCCATTTTGTGGGCGCGCGGATGCGGGATCTGCTAGAGTTGCTCTCACAGCCTGGACCACTCTTTCCAGCCATATCCCCTCCCCTCCCGAGACACACCTCCAAGCCAACTCAATTCATTCCCCTTAATCAATTAATCTGCTCCACCACTCATCAGCCCTCTAACAAGTATCTCCACTCCAATACTCATGTTGGAACTCAACATCACTAATCCGCTATTGCAGAGTAGCAATTATGCCAGTTGCTAATCAGAAGAAGAAAGCTGTAAATCTTCCTTACCAGGTAGCTTGGGGACGCCGAGCCTCTCGCAGAGCAAGTCGCAGAAGTGGTTGCAGTTCCTGGAGAGGAGGTCGTAGGAGTGTCCCGGCCACTCGCGGCTGAGCTCGCGCAGGATCCGGTTCACGGTGGCGATGCTGCACTCCGTCTCCCCGAGGACGATGCGCTCGCGGTAGGTGTACATGGGGTTCTTGCTGACGGGGCAGTTGAACACCCCGCTGCCGTTCTCGCAGAACCCGAACGACCACTCCTCCTCGCCATAGACCTGCGCGCACGCGACACATCAAGAACTGAAATTTGGGGATCTGGGGAGGGGGCAAGCAAAGCGAGACGGCGGGGCAATGCGTCCCCCGGGGGTCCCGGGAGAGCGGGAGGCGCGGCGGAAGACCTGGACGGCGCTGTGGAAGATGCCGCCGAGGCCGATGCGGTCCTTGAAGATGCGGTTGATCTGGAGGATGGTGTTGTTGGTCTTCTCGGAGTCGCTGTTGGTCACGTCGTACACGTGGAGCACCACCTCTTTCATCTGATCGACGGACGGGCGGCCTCTCTCCCCTCCCGCTCCTCTTCCCTCTCCGGCGACGGCGACGGAGCGGTTGGGTTGAGAGGGCTCGGATCGTCGGCGGGTGGGTGGTTGCTTTGGAGGTGGTGGCCGTCGTGGTCACGTCCTCGGTACCAGTATTCTTATCGGCGATGGGATCGGAGACATTGCGAGGTACTGACACTGACGACTGGGCCCCAGTTGCCAGCTTTCAACTTCTGTTACTTCGTGGGTTCAGGCAGCCTGGCGATCAACCGGCAACGAACGTAGTAGGGTTACTTCCTCGGTCCGGATTTACAAGGCTCATTTATCTTGTTTCAATAATAAATAAATAAATTTATCATCTTTTTTTTTTAAGATTAAATGGTGCGGCTTTTTATTACTTAACCATGTCCTGGAACAGTACATAATCAATACAGACAAGGGGAACCATAAACCAAACCCTATCACATTCCAAGCCGCAACCCTCCTTCGCTAGAGAATGAGCAACACCATTAGCCGTGCGCCGTGCCCATTTCACCTTGTAGTTCATCAACAACCGAAGCTCCTTCTTGATTTCTTCCACCAGTGGACCATGCATCGATCTATCCCTGGCCTCGCTTCCCAGCTTTGCAACCACAGACGCACTGTCCATCTCCAGGATCACCTGCTGAGCCTGCATCCTCCTGGCTAGCTCGATGCCAGCCTTGCACGTTCGAAGCTCTGCGTCCTCCGGATCAAGTAGAGATGGGAAAAAATGGCAAGACCCCGCAAGGAACCGACCATCGTGATCGCGTGCGACCACACCTCCACTACCTTTGTCCGAATTCTTCAGCATAGCGCCATCCGTATTAATCTTCGTCCATCCAGCCTCCGGAGCGAGCCAGCGCTCACGCGGAGTTGGGCTTCTCGCCGGTTTTGGCTCCTAGACATTGCGCCATTCCTCAAGCAGAGAAACTGCACGTCGAGCTATGCTAACAGGGTCCTCGATCATTGACTCGCGAGCAGCGTTTCTCGCCAGCCAAGCCTGGTAGATGAACATCATCGTGACCTCAATCTCTTCATTTTGCGCCGAACTGAACCATTCTAGCATCCAGTTAAGCAGGTCACGCTGGTTGTGCACATCAGCTGGTGGTTGCGAGATCAACGTACCCGTCAAGTCACAGGAATTCTTCCACATGAACTGCGCGTGTGGGCACTGCCAGAAGCAATGAAGAGCAGTCTCTTCCCGTCCACATGCCACACACAGAACATCCTCCTTGATCTTGCGACGCTGTAACTCAGCACCAAGGGCCAAGCCATTCTTCAGAAGTCGCCAAACATGTACTTTGACCTTCCCTGGGACATTAGCATTCCAGAGCTCCAGCCATCCTCTGTGCGCTTCCACTGAGTTTGAGGATTCCACTCCACCTGCTTTAAGCTTCTTCTGTCTCATCATCAGATGGTAAGCGGAGTGAACCGTGAACTGCCCATTCTTGGTGAAATTCCAAGCATAATAGTCTTCCGTACCAGGGCCACCGATCACGATCTTCTTTATGTCATTAGCATCAAAGTCGAACAAATACTGATGCAACTTTGAATTATCCTAGTTTTTCCCGTCAGTCTGTAACAGATCCGACACCTTGACTACAGCTCTCCCGGGTGCATCTGCCCTGCAACCCAGTGGCCGCTGGCTGCCCGCTCTGGGGATCCACGCATCCTTCCAGAGATCAATCGTCGCACCATCTCCCACTCTTCTAATTAGACCCAGTTTGAGGAGGTCCCGGCCATGCAGAATGCTTCTCCAGGAGAAGGAGCCTCTGCTCGGACACCCCGCATGCAATATGTCCGAATTCCTGAAATACCTGGCTTTCAGAACTCTGGCACACAGAGACGACGACACTGTGAGAATTCTCCACACTTGCTTGGCAAGGAGAGCAGCGTTAAAGGCTTCATAATCTCTGAAACCCATCCCTCCTGCGCGCTTTGGCAAGCACATTTTCTCCCAAGCGATCCAGTGAACCTTGCGGGAGCTGTCTTTGTCTTCCCACCAAAAGTTTGAGGAGATAGCGCTTAGCTTCTTACACAGCTGCTTGTTGAACTTAAACCAGCTCATCGGGTAAGTCGACGTAGCTTGAAGTACTGACTTAACCAAGATTTCTTTTGCCTTCTTGGAGAGACCTTGCCCCTTCCAACCGCTAACTTTTGCTCCTGAGCGCTCATTGATATACTGGAAAGTACCTTCTTTCGACCGTCCCACCACAGTGGGCAGACCAAGGTACCTTTCACCCAACGCTTCCTCGGTTACTCCCAGCGCTTGCTTGAGCTCATCCTTTCTTTCTTGGCTGCACCCATCGCCAAAGAAGATAGACGACTTCTGCAGGTTAACCTTCTGTCCCGATGCTCCTTCATAAGCCAAAAGGATCTCTTTTAATGCCAAGAAACTCTCCACCGATGCCTCCAAAAAGACTATGCTATCATCCGCGAAAAGGAGATGGGTAATGTGAGGCCCATCCATTCCAAATTGAACGCCCTTCAGCATATTATCGTCTTGAGCTTTCTTCAGCAAAGTAGAGAATCCCTCAACACAGAAAAGAAAGAGGTAGGGGGAAAGGGGATCACCCTGGCGTAATCCCCTGGATGGAAAGAAAGGTTCCGATTTACCTCCATTCAGTTTGACCGAGAACCGCACCGAACTGACACATCGCATGATCACCTCAATCCACCTCTGCGAAAACCCCATCTTCGCCATTATTTGCTCGAGGAAAATCCATTCAACTCTATCGTATGCTTTCATCATATCCAACTTAACTGCACACAACGGTTTTTTCCTCTTCCTTGATCTGATGGAGTGGACGCACTCATAAGCCGTAAAGACATTATCCGTGATCAACCTTCCAGGCACAAACGCACTCTGTTCCTCAGAAATTAAAATTGGCAGAACACATTTGAGCCTATTTGTGATCACCTTTGAGGCTATCTTATACAACACACTGCACAAGCTGATTGGTCTAAACTGTGTGAGAAGCTCCGGTGAATTGACTTTTGGGATCAGCACAATTATTGTGTCATTAAAATTCTCTGAAAAATCCGCACCACTTAGAAACTCCCTAACCGCGCAGCAAACCTCAGCTTTTAAAAACGACCAGTGCCGTTGATAAAACAGTGCTGGTAACCCATCCGGGCCCGGAGCTTTGGTGGGCCCCATTTGAAACAGAGCGGCTGATACGTCTCAAATGTATCTATAATTTTTGATGCTCCATGCTTGTTTTTACACCATTTGTCTATTGTTTCGTTACACTTAGTGGCATTTTTATACATTTTCCAGAACTAACCTATTAACAAGTGCCACAGTGCCAGTTTCCTGTTTTCTGCTGTTTTTGTGTTTCAGAAGTGATACACAGGAAATATTCTCGGAATTGGACGAAACAAGTTCCTGAAGTCTTATTTTACCCGGAAGCTTCCAGAGATTCGAAGGAGAGTAGGAGGCGAGGGACCAGGGGCCCACACGCACAGGTGGCGCGGCCAGCCCCTAGCCCGCGCCACCCCCGTGTGTGGCCGCCTGGCCCCTCCTCTGACGACGCCCCTTCGCCTATAAAGACCCCCCGACGAGAAAAACCTAAGTACCCGATCAGATTTCCAGAACACATCGCGATCCGCCGCCGCCGTCGACCCGAAGATCAGGAGGGTCCAGAAGCTCTTCCCGGCACCCTGCCGGAGAGGGGAATCGCCACCGGAGGTCTTCTTCATCGCCATGCTTGCCTCCGGAGCGATGAGTGAGTAGTCTACCTTGGACTATGGGTCCATAGCAGTAGCTAGATGGTTGTCTTCTCCACTATGTGCTTCATGTTTAGATCTCATGAGCTGCCATACATGATTGAGATCACCGTTATGTAATTCTACATGTTTGGTTTGTTGGGATCCGATGAATATTGGTGTTTATGATTAAATTGCTGTACTGAATTATATCTTTTGTTATCTCTATGTTGTTTATGATCTTGCATGTTCTCCGTTGTTAGTAGCTATCTTGGCCGAGTAGTTGCTAGTGACTCCAAGAGGGGGTATTTATGCTCGATAGTGGGTTCATGCCTCTATTTCACCTGGGGGAGTGACAGAAACCTTTAAGGTGGTAGATGTGCTGTTGCTACTAGGGAGAAAACAACATTCATATGCTCAAGGGCATATGCTTTGTTTACATTACACACTTTGCTTAATGCAATTATCTGTTGTTCGCAACTTAATACTTCTAGGGTGTTCGGATTGATATCCCCGGGGGTGGATTATTAGTCATAGATGCAGTTGGATGGCGGTCTATGTATTTTGTTGTAATGCCCAGAGTAAATCTCATAGTGATCTTCTTGACATATCACGTTATCTTTATTCTATCAATTGCCCAACTGTAATTTGTTTACCCAGCATGTGCTATTTTATCTATGGAGAGACACCACTAGTGAACTGTGGACCCCGGTCCTATTTCCATCATATTGCTATCACCTGTTTACTTTCTCGCACTGTTTATTTTACTCGCATACTTTTACTGTTTTCCACTCGATACACTCATAACCTTTGTTTCAAGCAAACCGGTGAGATTGACAACCTCATCGTAAGTTGGGAGCAAAGTATTTGTTTGTGTGTGTGCAGGTTCCACGTTGCAGCTAGCAAGCAAAGCTTGGACGAGGCGCCATATATAAATTGTCCGCTGCTGTCGCAAACTAGCAAGCATCACCTTCAGTCGTCATTGTCTCTCCTCTCCTGACCGATATTAAACCTTGGTTTCTAACTGAGGGAAAACTAGCTGCTATACTCATCATACCTTCCTCTTGGGGTTCCCAACGGGCTGGTTATCCACCACGCACAAGGACAGTTTGCTCCCACGTCACCACACGCTATCAGCTAATTTTCTGGGCGCCATCAACAAGATCAGCTAATTTTCTGGCGCCGTTGCCGGGGAGCAAGAGAAGACTTCTGCGAGGGGAGTTCTTCGCACACACATTCTTTTACTTTGTTTTATTATTTTGCTTTACTTTATTTATTTTACCTGCATTGCTTTTTATCAAAAACCCAAAAAAATTAGAATCCTTGGTAGTTGTTATTTCTTTACTTTAGTTTATCATGTTGATCCCTAAGTACATTCTGGAGGACCTCTCAGTAGGTAGTGGTTCGATTATTGGCAAAAGTAACATTGAGGAGTTCTTTAATCACATTAGTATGCATAAGGAAGTTGAGGAAAAGTCTTTGGTTGAGCTAGCTCCTAGTTATGAAGTTGCTTCTGCTCATTTAGTTCACATGTTAGAAGCTAGGTTTGCTAGTCTTAATCCTTTTATGCAATACATGTTCCTTAAGCTTCATGAAATTGAGGATCCTGAAAAGAAAGCTTTTATCTTGGAAACTTTGCGCATAGAATTTAGAGATGTTGCAATTGAGGCTAGGAAAGTTTTTAAGAAGTTTAATAAGCTTGGCTCGCCTGTTGAAATTGTTGGTACACCCAATGAAGAATCTAAATTGCCAATACTTTGTAAGCTTGTAGGAATTCATAATGCCTTGGTAGCTAATACTAGTTGGATTTGTCCTGAAAATCTTTTTGATGAAAATAGTGTACCAAAGCGTGACTACAAGGGATATGCAAAACCTCAATTGGATAGTATTCATTTCTTTATTCCTATAGTGGATCCTGATCCCCCTTTCATTATTACTTGATTCGCAATTTTCTGCGCCTAGCTCAAAGGCGTTAAGGAAAAGCACTCTTGGAAGATAACCCAATGTTTTCTTTTCAGTACTTTTTCTTTTATTTGAGTCTTGGAAGTCATTACTACTGTAATGACCGCTCCTTATCTTGTTTATTTCGTTTTTGTGCCAAGAGAAGCCTCTAATTTGAGTGAGGTAAAGATTTGGGGATGTTGCTGTCCTGAAACTGTTTTCGGTGCTGCACCGTAAAAATTCGTGAAAATTCTCTGTTTATCTTTTGGACATGCGATTTCTTGTGCATATGCCCCAGGTTATATCCAAACTTTTCTTAGTTGAACACTTTTTGATTTGAGCAACAGAAAATCCCTCAAAAATTCGACATTTGTCAGCTGTTCAGTTTTGACAGATTTCTGCCAATATTTGTGTTTGCCACTTTATCGCTTTCTTTTGAGTTATTTTGATCATGGAACTTTTTGGGGAGGTTGCTACAGTAGTATATGCTATATATGTGGTGGTTTTGAGTTGAAACCTGAAGCAAATAGAGGATTGATTATATGTTATGCTTGCACTAATGTTGCTAATAGAATTGTGTTTAGTTTTGTATGAAGGAAGTTTTCAAGTGTAGGGATTGGAGAATGATGAGATGAGTTGAAGAATGGACAAAAGCTTAAGCTTGGGGATGCCCATGCATTACCCCAAGAAATATCCAAGAAGTACAAGCGTCAAAGCTTGGGGATGCCCCCGAGGCACCCCTTCTTCATCGGCAAAAATCAGATCACCTTTCAAAAGACTATATTTTTATTGGTTCATGCACTATGTGTTTTTCTTGGAGCGTCAGTTGTTTTAGTTTTATTAGTTTGTTTAGTTTGTTTGTTTGCTGCAATAAATGGTTGGACCCCAACAAATTTTCTTTTGGAGAAGTTGCTTGTTTTCATTTGCAAAGAACGCTCAGTTTTTCACTCTTATCGTTCATCGATGCGTTCTTCTTTTTCTGCTACTACTTTTGGTTTTCGTTTTCGCCTTGATTTGCGTTCAGATCTTGTCATATCTTTTCATCAAGGTGTATTTTTTCCTCTGATCTTTATTGGTTTTCATCAAAAGAGGTGTTTATAAAAATTTCAAATGGTGTTGGAAAAGAGAAAAAGCTTTGTGCAAAATAGTGGTACAAGAAGGAGCTTGTGTAGACTGCGGCTTAGGCTTTTTCATGTCATGCTTGATATCTTTTTGATAGTATGCTTAGTGGTTTTTCTGTAGCATGACTTGTCTCAAATAACTGAGATTGCTTAATGAGCCTTTGAAAAAATCATGCGTTGTTTTTATTGTATGGAAGCATTATTTTGGTTTTCTCCTTGATGCTTTATTTGGGTTGACTTGGCGCATGCTCACACATGTTAGACTCTTACAAAGTCGCCAATAGCCTTCATGATCATTTAGTTTTTGACTTTTGATGCCATCGTATGCTTCTTTTAATGTCGCTTTGTCGCTTTGCATGATTATGGCCATTATTGCTCTCTTAGTTGGTCGCTCCCAGTCTTTTGCTAGCCCTCGCCTTGTACTGAGTATGAGCTCTACTCGTGCATCCAACTCCTAAAAGCCAAAGTTTTCCAAAGTGTCCACCATACATACCTACTAGCAATTTGCTATTCCAAGTAAATTTGACTTGCTTTTATTGTCTCTTCAAATTAAACTCTTACCAGTATTATGCGAAATTCGGTTAGTAAAGCTCTCACGAACCGGAAGGCACACTTTACTTTTTCCTGTTCTTAAAAATTTGACATTGTGGTCTCTTATGTTGAGTTGTTATGCTTGCAAATTGTAAGTTAGA
>QXEO01000759.1:0-43893 GCA_007115705.1 Dactylis glomerata
CCAGCCGGATTCCCACCTCCTCACAAAATCTGGCAAATGGCCCTTGGGCAAAGTTTGACCCATTGTCAGTGATGATGCTATGAGGAACACCATATCTCAAGATTATATCCTTTAAGAATTTCACTGCTGTGTGACCATCACACTTGCTTATGGGCTTCACTTCAATCCACTTGGTGAACTTGTCCACCATGACCAGGATATGGGTCATTTTCCCTCTAGCCGGCTTAAAAGCCCCGACCATATCCAGGCCCCAAACAACAAAGGGCCAGGTTATTGGGATAGTTTTCAGGGCAGATGCCGGCTGATGAATCTGGTGGGCATATCTTTGACACCCATTACATTTCCGGACCAAGTTTTCTGCCTCTTGCAGTGCCGTTGGCCAATAGAAGCCAAGCCGGAATACCTTTGCCACCAATGCCCTGGACGAAGCATGGTGACCACACTCCCCCTGGTGAATTTCCCGGAGCATCTCCAGACCCTCCGCAGATTCGACACATCTCTGCAATACTCCGGTGGTACTTCTCTTGTATATTTCTTTGTTGATGATGGTATACGCTTTGGATCTCCTTATAACCCGGCGGGCCTCGGTTTCATCCGCCGGCACTTGACCATCCACCATGAAGTTCAAGATAGGACGTGCCCATGAGGGCACATCCCTGACAGTGAACACTGCCTGATCTATTTCCATCATTTCGACCGACACATAATCGATCTCCATGGGCTGCGAAGTCCCCGGGACTGAAGAATCAGTCCCCGGGTATGCCGGAGCAGTCCCCGGGTATACCGGCACAACCTCTTGGCACATTTTACCCTTGCCTTTAGTTTTGCTCCGGAATACTGTACTAACAGCATATGCCGGCCCAGTCCCCGGGACTGAGGAAACAGTCCCCGGGTTATCCGTCTTGGCTCCGGCATCTATCTCCATTGGAACTGCTTCGTCTGGACCTGGCGGGATATAAATGGAGGATGACTCCGGCGAGGGTTTGATTGATGGCTTCCTCAGATGCTCCAGTGAAATGCCGGGCGGGATTGAATCTCGGGAAGACCCCAGCTTGGATAATGCATCGGCTGCATCGTTATGAGCCCGGAGAACGTGCCGGAACTCACAACCTTCAAAGTAACCACTTAACTGCTGCACTAGGAAACGGTATGATGCCATGTTAGCATCATGCGCGTCCCATATGCCGGAACACTGCTGAATCACTAAGTCAGAATCCCCGAAGCACATAATCCGGCGGATTCCTATGTCCTTAGACACCTTCAGGCCATGCACAAGTGCCTCATATTCCGCCACATTATTTGATGCTTATGATCTCCGAGATAGGGGCCTCGGCCACTACCCGGATTGGATGCTCTTGGAAGTAATGCTTGAGCTTCTTGGCCGCCATATAGACTCCATAAGTCATCTTCTGATAGTGTGGGGGACTCGTAGAGTCGCACACAGGCTTCAACAAGAAATATACCAAAGTCCCAAACTCACATATTCACAAAAAAACTGATATGCTGGCCTGCATAGGCCTGATTCTATCTCATGCCATCATAGGCAATCTCCCGTTTGACATATACTCATATACGTGACATGCTAGCCTTCGCGGGCTATCTCAAAATACTATTGTGCCTTCTTTGGCTATATCGACACTTTGCCTCTTGGGCTATGTCTCATCGACATCGTCTGCTTCGACAATGCCGGCATACTGCTTTGCCTTCTTTGGCCATATCGATACTTTACCTCTTGAGCTATTTGCCTCTTGGGCTGCTCTGCCTCTTGGGCTACTTTTGCCTCTCGGGCTACTTTGCCTCTTGGGCTTTATATCGACACTTTGCCTCTCAGGCTATGTCTCATCGACATTGTCTGCTTTGACAATGCCGGTATACTGATATGCCTTTTAGGCTGCTTTTGCCTTTTGAGCTATTTGCCTATTTGGGCTTTATATCGACACTTTGCCTCTCAGGCTATGTCTCATCGACATTGTCTGCTTTGACAATGCCGGTATACTGATATGCCTCTTGGGCTGTGCCATCGCTGGGCACTTGTTAGTATGCAAAAATGATAAGACATGTTAATATGCTAAACCGGGATACTCTATGAAACCGGATATGATAAGAGATATGATGCTTGTTAACTTTGAGATCGATGTCTCGATATATTACTGTGCCAGAATTGGTGATAACTGAAAGGATTATAGAATGCCGTGATATGCTGGCATGCCGAAATAAACGACGATATGAGTTATTGATAGATGCCTTGATATGCTGGTAAACCGAAATAAACGGTGATTGGGGATTTTGGTCGATGCCATGATATGTCGACATACTGAGATTTTGCTCTTGCCATGATATGTTGGCATACTGACATTTTTCCATGATATGCTGGCATACTGACATTTTGCTCTTTGCCATGATATGCCGGCATACTGAAATACCTGAGACACTGAGATATAAACTGAAGCCCTGGTGGTATAATAGCAATTTCTTCTCGTAATGGCAATATGGAGAGTCATAGCCGGTATATATGACGAAATATCCAACCTGTTCTGTAGTCATTCTAAAAGACATAGCGATGGTCATAGTATTTGGCATATTTGCAATCTAGCATATGGAGTTTGGCATATAGCCCATATCATTCGGTACATAGCACTTGACATACAGACTGAGATATAGCAATTTGACATATATGCTAACTTGGCAACTCACAAGGAAGAACTAGGCACTCATGTGCCGGCATATAAATGTAGACATACTGTAACTGGCATATAAGCAAACTTGGCATCTTACAACAGATATTTGGCACTCATGTGCCGGTATATAAATGCAAGTATACTATAACTGTCATATGAGATCTAGCATATAGCACGTAGCATGCAGAAACTGGTACTGAGATAGGCATATAACTGATCTGACTGTAAACATGTAACAACTAGCACATGGCATTCAACATATAAAAAACTGGCATACGAGCCTTGGCATACGACAGCCGGCATATAACACATAGCATATGAGATAAAGCATTTGGCATATAAGTAGATACTGAACTTGATATGTTAACTGGCATACTGACTATAGCACTGTAGCAGATATAAAGATTGGCACATACAAAGACATATAACTCGACATAACATCTTGCTGTTGGCATATAAAACCGGCATATAACATGCCCAGATAAAACTTTGCATAAGACTGTATACATAGAACTGATACTAAGGATACTATCTGTAGCAGGCATATGTAGCAATTTGGCATATAAACAGACATACAGGAGGAAACTGGAAAGCTGATATGCTAGCCTGCAAACTAATATATACTGAAACAGTACTTAAAAAGCAACTTGCAGGGCTTTAGCCTAGCCCCCGAGCTATTTTTGTATCAAGGAGACACTGATTTTCAGATAAGCTGACCAGGATATGGAGTAAACCAGCATAAATACTTACTTGCACCGTTGAAGAAGCTTGATGCACCAGCAGATGCTCGAGGCGAAGGCTGAACAGTCCCCTGGTACGACTAACATAGAATGTGCCGGCCGGGACATAAGATATGCTGGCCAGGACACAGGATATGCTGGCCAGGACACAGGATATGCTGGCCGGGACACAGGATATGCTGGCCGGGACGCAGGATATGCTGACCAGAGGAAGCCGAGTGCCGGCCCGGAGATGCCGATGTAGATCCCGGACAGCCGTATGCTGGCCCGGGCGAGTTGAGGTCAGCCCGGGAGTTGAAGAAGACCTGCTATGCTCGGAGGCGTTGCTGATGTCGAGCCCCTGAGCAGATGAAGAAGATCCCCGTCGATGATGGGAAGAAGAACCTCGCCCCTAGCCGGCACACCGGAAGTGCCGGCCAGGTTCTCCGCACGCTCCAACGGAGGACGCGCCGACCTCTTGACCTTCGGCGGCTCCGGAGGAGAAGCTCCGGCCGCTGCTGCTTTGCCGGCATCTTCCGCCGGCGGCACGGATGTGCCGGCCATCATCACCTCAGCCGACTCTACTGAGCGAGCGCTACGCCCAGCGTGAGCCAGCCGATGTGACGGAGGATCCGACGCCACCCGCACCTCCTTCCTACAAATTCTCTCAGTTCCCACGTACACCTCGTGGGAACCGAAAGACATAATCCGGCCATCCCTGGGGAACGGCCGGCCACCGAGACAACCGGCGTTGTCACTGACGAAACTGAGCGAGCCTAGCCTCTGGACGAGGCCAGAGACCACGCGCACTCCCGAAGCTGCTATCACAGACCCCGTCCGAATGAACACTCCGCCCAGCATATCGATCAGCCCCACGGTGGGCGCCAAATGTCGTCGTGGTGAAACAACATATGCCATAGGATGGCTTAAATGGGGGCCGAACTAGATGCTGGAGGATTCGGGAGAGGGGAACGAGCTAAAAAGCACGACAGAAAGAGACACTGATCTACCCAGGTTCGGGGCTCTCGTAAGGAGATAACACCCCTACTCCTGCTCTACTGATTGTATATATGGGTCGATGTAGTACACCACAATGGTGCTTCCAAGCTCTCTGCTAGAGAAGGAAGATGAACTGCTAAGTGTAGGAGTACAGAGTGATCAATCTACCTTCAACCTTCTAACCTTCTTCCAGAGACCAACCTTCCAACAACCAACCCCTTGCTAGGACTCCCTGTGCCACCTTATATAGTGGTGGCCAGGGTTACAACGGTCATACAAGACCACAAGACAAGGGCTACACTCCAAACAGGAGCTGGTGGCGATGGCAGAGACCCTTGACTTCGCCCCTGATTGCTCTCGATGGGACGCCATATCCCTGTACCTTGTACCTCTTGAACTGTGGCCTTACCTCTGTGCGGTAAGCTCGTACTTGTGCACAGTGAGGGTAGGTAACCTCCACTGTGCACCCTGCCATCTTACTCTGCTACCATGCTGGGATGTTTTCTTCCTTGATTGTAGGGATGTGACACCTTGGTTGACTTAAGTATCCCGGATATGACCGTTGGCCATACCCAGGACTTATATGCCGGACCAACGACCTACGAGGGTCGGGTAATCCGGCCTCCCCTGCTCCTGCACAACACACAAAATGGTTAGGCCGGCATATCTAAGTATATGTCGGCACACTTTTATAAGTATTCCGGCTATGCCGGCATATCCAAGTATCAGCCGGGATACACATTATATGCCGGCCTGGCCGATGCTCTTATATTCCGGCCAGGCCCTTCCTTGATAACCCGGCATAAAGTCAATCATAGACCTTGTGTCTTTCTACTCTCTTGACCCTACTGGGGGTCATCCCCCCGACAATGAGGGCTCCCTGGTGGGGATGGCGAAGGGTCGCGTCTGCGCTTACTCTCGCCGTCCTGCGACTGCTCTTTGCAGCTACGACTTCCTTCCGTTCTTCGTGGAGATGGATCATCGTTATGGCGGCGGGAGCCTTGCCCTTTTTCATCGTGGCGGCGAGTGGAGCGATGCTTGTCCTTGTCACCGTCACGATGCGCGCCGTCGTCATGGCGAGATCGGTCCCTTCTCTTGGATCCGCCATCCCTGCTGTTTTCTCGTCGTGGCGGATCGTCTCTGCGTCCAGCGTCACGGCTTCGTCCTCGTTTGCCATCATTGTCGCGTATGACGATTCCTCCCTTAGGGACTTCGAACGTCTTATGCTTTGGCGGCGGCATGTTGGTCTTATGGCGGGGAGCAGCAGTGGCTTGTTGGTATCCGTAAGCCGGGTAGTTCTTGCGGGGTGGTGATGGATTTCTCTGTGGGCCTTTGCCATGTGGTTTGTCGTCATCGGAGGATATTGGGATGGCGTGTCTCCGATTGCGAGCTTCTCTTCTTCGGATCTCTGAGGATCCGGTATGAGATTCGTTATCAGGACGTCCACCATAATTGCCAGCCCCCTAAGCTTTAGAGGCAGTACTGGACCTGCATAGCGCAGGATCAGATTCGAGCCGCCGTGATGACGTAGCCTTTTCCTGCTGCACTAATGCTTTGGTCATCAGTTTAACCGCCGTCTCTAGGGCTGCTGGACTCTTGTTATGCTCCAATAGCTCCTTTGCGGCCACGATGTTCTCGATGGGCGTAGCCCTAACTTCATCGCAGTTTTTGTCCACATATGGCGGATTCTTGATGTACATCCTGGCCAGAGTTTCTGCTGTTGGTACGGTGAACTCGAGGTTTCGTACCAGCTGCGGGTCGCCTCCCTCGTTGATCTGGTTCTGAATGAGAGTGGCATACTTCTCTTCCATGTTCCTTGCGCGCTTCAGCGTGTCCTGAGCCTTAGCAATGTCGTCATCAACCTGCTGGCCCATCTTCTCGACTCGCTTTGCTTCCTTGAGGAGTGCTCGCCTCTTCTTCTCGAGATCGTTCACATCTCCTGACATAGTCAGGGGTGATTGGATCTGCTAGAGTTCCGTAGACGACCTTATCCAGCGGGGTCGTGAAGTCTTCTTGGTGCTGGTCCTCGGGGATGGCGGGTAACGGCCTGGGTCCGCCATGAATCTCGGGAAGTTGCTCCGTGGCGGGATCGGCGGCTGGTGGCAGGTTACCCTGCTTATTGCCGGCATCTCCGTCGTGGACTGCCTGAGATGGCGGATCACCGGTTGTCTGCCCAGCATCATCTCCTTTGTTGGTGACAAACACCTGCTTGGCCGCTGCGCGTTGCTCTTCAAGTGCCTGCTGCGCCAATTCCGCCTCGAGTTTCCTCATGGCGGCATCGTAATGGTCAGAATCATAGCCTTTGCTATCCCAGTCATCCGATTCACCACTTTCGTTAAGTGCCTCTAGGATGGATTCACCTGGGCTATCTTCTCCATTGAAGGTAGATCCCGAAGTGATACCTGCAAACGCAACAAGGCAGTACCGCGGTGTCTCTAACGCCAGATTGCTCATGGCGGATTCACTGCGGTCTTCCACCACTTCCTCTACCTCTAGGGCGGGCTGGGTGGGATTACTTTTCGGATCCGATCTGGAACACTTAGAAAGTTCCAGATCAGATGAGTCCTCCTCCGTATCCAGCTCGAAAGCGGTCCGTTTGGGGAATTCAGCCATACCAATCCGCCGGAAATTGGTCTCCGTAGCTGGGGTAGGGTTTGTCTCTCCAATGAAGATATGGATATCTCCAATCGGGATGACGGTGAATCGAGCAGGGTCTTCTCTAGCCGGCACCCAGAGGTTATCCGCTGGGACGATGGGGAAGCCGGAATCATAGAGGACGCGCCCGATGGCGACGGTGTCGCCGATGCCTGCAAAGGCGGATCCCGCCTGGATCCGCGCTCCAGACGCGCCTTGCCCCACGGTGGGCGCCAACTGTCGTGGTTTCGTCAACAGATCTGCCATAGAGGTAGGGGTATGGCGGTTTGTGGAAGGGGGTGAACACGGAGGAGCGATCCAGGACGGTGGTAGCACGAGTTTACCCAGCTTCAGATCCCGCAATGGTGGCGAGACCCTACGTGCTGCTATAATTCACTATATGGCAACAAGTGCTCGATTACAATGATGAGGTTGGCTGTTTCGCTATGTGATTGGCCGTAAGATTAGTCTGATGCCTCACGGGCTGCTCCACGCCGGGCTTATAAAGGCGCCTGGCGTGGGCTACACGTTGGTACCGGAGCGGATACAACTTGGAGTCCTAGACTAAGTCCTGCGCGTACGCTACAAGGTCACCCGCCATGGGCCGTCATCCGGATCCGCCATAAGCTCGCCGCTAGTAGCCCGCCATGGACCTGTCTCCGGATCCGCTATAAGCGCCTGCGTCCAGTACCGCCGTGCCAACTTCAGCAACTGGGCCGCCCGGTATGGCGAATCCGCCATACCACCCCTGATGGGCCACCCTGGCTTGCTGATTTAGGACTACGTCGCTGGTATACCTATTTGGTATATCCCCAACAATGCCCGCTGTGTGAAATGAATTGGGAATCTTGTGAGGATCATGGAGTTTTTATATGTGTTAGGGAAATGCCGGGCCGCCAATCTAAGCCATGCATAATTCATGGTGGAAATTTGCAGCATACCCATGGTGAACATTCGACGACGCATCTCACAATAAAAAGCTAAACAATATAGCAATAAAAGAGATGTCGAGGTGTTCATTGTCTGCTTGTCCTGTCATTTTGGTGTGGGCTTGTTCCATGTCATCGGGCACGGAGGTACCCCATTGGCGGTTCTCAATGATATGCATATACTTACAATGATAAGAGCCTTGCTTGGGACTCTAAGTAAATTAGCATGGTTTGGGTACTCGTATTCACGGGACACGAGGTTTTCAACTTATGATTTGTCAAGCATATGCATCATAATTGTTCTCGCATTAACTTTCACCATTCAAGATGCTTATGATGGGGGCAATGAGAGCTCAAAGCCGGTAACTACCATAATTTTTGAAGGTTATAAAACTTGCAATCACTGCTTCCCTCTGCGAAGGGCCTTTCTTTTACTTTTATGTTGAGTCACCACCTTCTTTTTTATGCACCATTAAGAGAGCATAGTTGTCATTCTTAGTGTGATATGCATTGTCCCAAAGTTCATTGATTGACTCATATTGTTGGTTTCACTTGTTCTTAAGTTATTTGTATCTAGTCGCCCTCTTAAACTTTGAGGTGTCCTATGCATTTATGTTTTGCTCTCTTTGAAGGACAAGCTGAAAACCAAGTGTATGTTTTTCCTTATGATTTGAACACACGTTTGACTTTCATTGTTTCATTACCATGATCTTTTGTTTGTGTTCATTTGCATGTTTACAACATGGTTGCTAAGTTCTTATTGTCATGATTATATCTTTCATGCCCATGTTTTAAGTTCTATTGATCCCAGCTCACCAATGCTTACATATATGATCAAGATTGTGTAGGTGCATGTCACCTCAAAAATTATTCTTTGTTATCACTTACCTACTCGAGGACGAGCAGGAGTTAAGCTTGGGGATGCTTGATACGTCTCAAACGTATCTATAATTTTTGATGCTCCATGCTTGTTTTTACACCATTTGCCTATTGTTTCGTTACACTTAGTGGTACTTTTATACATTTTCCGGAACTAACCTATTAACGAAGTGCCACAGTGCCAGTTTCCTGTTTTCTGCTGTTTTTGTGTTTCAGAAGTGATACACAGGAAATATTCTTGGAATTGGACGAAACAAGTTCCTGAAGTCATATTTTACCCGGAAGCTTCCAGACATCCGAAGAAGTGTCGGAGAGGGGCCACCAGGGCCCCACACAAGGGGGCGGCGCGGCCCAGCCCCTAGCCGCGCCACCCCTATGTGAGGGCGCCTGGTCCCTCTCCTGACATCGCCTCTTCGCCTATAAGTACCCCCTGACGAGAAAAACCTAAAGCCTCGATCAGTTTTCCAGAATACATCGCGATCCGCCGCCGCCGTCGACCCGAAGATCGGGAGGGTCCAGAAGCTCTTCCCGGCACCCTGCCGGAGAGGGGAATCGCCACCGGAGGTCTTCTTCATCGCCATGCTTGCCTCCGGAGCGATGAGTGAGTAGTCTACCTTGGACTATGGGTCCATAGCAGTAGCTAGATGGTTGTCTTCTCCACCATGTACTTCATGTTTAGATCTCATGAGCTGCCCTACATGATTGAGATCACCGTTATGTAATTCTATGATGTTGGTTTGTTGGGATCCGATGAATATTGGTGTTTATGATTAAGTTGCTATACTGAATTATATCTTTTGTTATCTCTATGTTGTTTATGATCTTGCATGCTCTCCGTTGTTAGTAGCTATCTTGGCCGAGTAGTTGCTAGTGACGCCAAAAGGGGGTATTTATGCTCGATAGTGGGTTCATGTCTCTATTTCACCTGGGGGAGTGACAGAAACCTCTAAGGTGGTAGATGTGCTGTTGCTACTAGGGAGAAAACAACATTCATATGCTCAAGGGCATATGCTTTGTTTACATTACACACTTTGCTTAATGCAATTATCTGTTGTTCGCAACTTAATACTTCTAGGGTGTTCGGATTGATATCCCCGGGAGTGGATTATTAGTCATAGATGCAGTTGGATGGCGGTTTATGTATTTTGTTGTAATGCCCAGAGTGAATCTCATAGTGATCTTCTTGACATATCACGTTATCTTTATTCTATCAATTGCCCAACTGTAATTTGTTTACCCAGCATGTTATTTTATCTATGGAGAGACACCACTAGTGAACTGTGGACCCCGGTCCTATTTTAATCATATTGCAATCACCTGTTTACTTTTCCCGCACTGTTTACTTTACTCGCATATTACTACCTGTTTCCACTCGATACACTCATAACCTTTGTTTCAAGCAAACCGGTGAGATTGACAACCTCATCGCAAGTTGGGAACAAAGTATTTGTTTGTGTGTGTGCAGGTTCCACAACACCTTCAGTCGTCATCATCTCCCTTCTCCTGTTCGATAAACCTTGGTTTCTTAACTGAGGGAAAACTTGCTGCTGCACTCATCATACCTTCCTCTTGGGGTTCTCAACGGGCTGGTCATTCACCACGCACAAGGACTGTCTGTTGCCACATTCACTTGGAGCATCAATTACCATAGTGTGTAGTTCATGAATAAACCAGGGATCATGCCTCTGTTATTCTGAATTGCTAGTCTATTTTGAGCATGGATGTTCATATTCTCCTGATGGTAAAATAACTGTTGGTTTATTGAAAAAAACATGGAAGGAGTCAGCTTACTAAGTTAAACATATATATTAGTGCAAGCATATATTGAGAGTTGTTAAAAATTCAATTTGTACTTTACAGCCCACTTTATACAGTGTAGCTTCTTTCTGAAGAACAACTGTACAATTCCTAAGAAATGATTGCCTTATTTTCTGTGGATCACACCAATGTTTGTGTACTATGTTTACTATTCATGAAGGACAAGAACTGTTGTACTACTATTATGCAAGCAGAGGTGAAAAGAGAAAAAGGGCTCATCCTCGAATCTGAAGGTGATACCATCTAATCCCTTATTTTTTTGCTGAAATGGATATTTTCTCTAACATTTGAAATATTTGCTTAACCTACTTTAACTCATCCAAAATGCTTTGGTCTAATGTGATTATCTCAATCTGTATGAAATAATAGTGATGGATTTATTTGACATTTCCCATTGGTTCTACCAGATGGAGTATGTTGGATCGGGCGAACCGTTCTAAGGGTATGTGACATATGCTCTGTCCAAAGTTTACATTTTCCCACATTCGCAATGATAGTCTGCTCTTTGTATTTATTCTGCATGTATCGTTCTGTTCTATTTCTTCTGCCACTATTTACTATCCTGCTTGATTTCGACTCAAAACTCTGTTCAGTATGCATCTTTTGTTTTGTTATGTCATCATTATGCTTGCATCATGTATCCTTATCTTTTTTCTATTTATTTTTTCATCATCTTTCTCGCTTTGAGGATGGGTTCCTAGTGTGGTTTGGTTTGGTTGTTTCAAACATTCCGTTTTGCATTCCTTTCTTCTGAAAGGCATTTTTTATGAACTCATTTGCTTATGTTTTATCAATTTCAGGTGAGGCTCCAGCTAAAGGGATACGCATGATTTCCGAGTTCATGAATGCTGAAGGCAGCAGTGAGGTATAATTACTTGCTGACTTTCAAATTAATAGTGTGTTCAGTTCACTATTGTATTTGGTGAAGTTATATATATATATAAAGTACTTATTTAAAGTTCTACTGGTCATGACGTGACGTTCATTCATTCTCTTGCTTTATCTCATTCAGGCTGCGAACCTGAGAGTCGCCGAATAGTACATAAAGGCATTTGCTGCATTGGCCAAGAATGTGAGATATTGGAAGTTTTTTTTAGAACGAAGGCCAAAGGCCCGGCTTTAAATTAATAAAGTCCTGAACGGCTCGAAAGGTACAAGGGTGCTGATCAGATCAGCTTACAACAACAACACACACAACCACCTTCGGTTGCCAATGACGATGCTCATGAAGCTTGGGCCTATCGATGATGAAGAAGAAGCGACGAGACTAGGAGCCAGCTCAGAAATGGCCCAAAAACAGCCAGCGCGAAAGAAGAATATGGGCAGTCACCACCATGCCATTGTCGACGAGAAGGGGAACACTTCCCCTTCCGCCCAGGATCGAGGGCGCCGCCCCCACCGGAGAATAGGAACACTTGACGGTGGCAATCACCCCATAAGGTGCACAATGGAACTGCAGGACCACCATACCGCCACCGCCTCGCCAGCCTCGGCACTACCAGCCACCAACCCTCCATGGCGAACACTCACCCATAGAACAACATCCCCAAGCAGCGCCCCTAAGAGGGAACACGACACCATTGGTGCCGCTGCCGCCCAATCCAAGGATTTTGGGTTTTCACCCGGGAGCTTGAAATGGGGGTGGGGAGAAGGGACCTCGATGGCGCCTCAAGGGAGGAGAGAGGCGCCCGAGGAGCGTCACCGCCATCATGGTCGAACAAGCCGACCAAGGGTTTCCACCGGCACCAAACGAACCCCACCATCCCCCAACCTTCTCCACAGCTGATGAGCAAGCTGCTAGATCCAGCAGGAAGGAGCGAGCCATAGAGAGCGAGGGGACTGGCCTTCAGATCTGGAGAAGAGGGCCGATGACACCGCCCTCCCACTGCGACCAAAACCTGCCGAGATCTCGCCGTCCACGCGACCAAGAACACCGTCCAGCACCCACGTATGTCACCAGCCGCAGGTCGGCTGCGCCTCTCCACCCGGGGCCGCCGCCCCGACGTCCAAACTCCCCCGACCAGACAGACCAAGGGAGCCAAGCAGCGCCCGAACCCTGAAGCAGACGGCGCCGGTCAGACAAGACAACCACCCATAGCCACCAAAAAGACACGATCTTGAGGCAAGGTCCACTGATCCTCCGCACAAGAACACCTGCAGTGTAGATCTGACACAACCCAGAGATAGATCGATGGGAAGGGAAGCATTGGCACAAACATCAGGGCAGTTCGCCTGCGTTGGGCATTAGCCACTCCCCGCCCCTGGCCTTGGCAGATCTGAGGTTACACTGACCGGATCTGCCCTGCAAGATCTCCAAAGGTCCAGGACCAGATCTGCTACAAGAACTTCATGGGTTGCCTCCCTTGGAGGATGGCGGAGAGCACGCGAAGCAGCGCCGCCGGACTGAGGAGCTGGCAACCTCGCTCACTTGGTCAGCGGGAAGGGAGCGCCCCTACCTGGAAGGAGGAAGCGCGCGGAGGAGACCTCGCCACTGCCGTCCTCAACAGCTTCGCGGGCTTGCCCGCCGACCATCTTAGGTAGCGACGAGGGGAGGGAGGTGGAAGGGGACGACGCCGCCGCCTCGCTATTTGGACGCCACCCGAGTCACCCCAAGCGGAGCGACGCGTGTTTAGTATTGACATTGTGATATTATATGCAGACGACTACAGTGATAATTCCAAGCATTGCTGGCAACCCATCAGCTATGATAGCCCAGTCCCTGAACATTACGGGGTAATCAATTTGCGGTCACCAAGTTCCTTGCCACAGGCTCATAGGTGCCTTTCTTCGCTGCAATCACCCTGTGGGTCCAAAAGCCCTTATCAAATAGCTCAGAGGGTCTTTTTTGGGTCAAATTTGTTTGAGCCCAAATCCTAGTGTTTGAATTGGGGAGAAAACATCTGAACTCATAATTCCCGTTCCGCTGCCGCTTGCTGAGCCCACCTTGTCAGGTTTACCCGTTATTCTAACAGAACTTGACTTTGTCAGCGTTAGAGTTCCGGTGCCACCGTCTTCTTCCATGTTCTGTCATCCTCCCCTATTATGTCCGCCCGCCCAGCTCGCCGGCCGACCCCTCATCGTTGCTACGCCAGAATCGTGCTTGTCGTCGCTTCGTCGGAATCGAGCTCCCCGTCACTGACACCACCGATCTCCCACATAGTAGCAAGGGCTCCCCAGGTTGTAGTTCTGGCTCCTCCTTCCCCCACAGATCTGAGCTCCCCAGATAGGAGATCACCAAAATGAGCTCGGTGTTGATGTCCCATCGCCAAGCCATCTAGAATCGCTCCCTCTAATATCTCTAATGGTGACAGCACCTCTGGAAGCGCGGCAATCTCAGAGGAGATCTGCTAGCTGTCTCTAATAGCGATGGCGGTGGTGGCCATTCCTGTGGACTTGGTGGCGGAACCTCATGAACATCTAGTTTCTTGTTATGTTAATTTTCACTGAATTCATCTCTGTAAATGCGAATCTCAAAAATGAAGAACAATAAATGTAGATTTCATATCTGAAATTATAGGAGAAACACTAAATCTGAAAGTTCATAATATTTGGTTGCTTCAAACTTACAGAAGCTAGTGAGTAACACAAAAGCCCGCTTTAGCCTTGTCTATACAAAAGCTATTCTTTAGAGTTAGTCTAACACTAATTGTACTTAACTGAAGAAACTAGGGGAGAGCAGCCTTCATGGAAGTTGGCATACCAAATTGCTGCGAAGGGCTAAAGTTCATTGCTAAATCAACCGGAATTGAACGATTTCCCTTCCCGCCTAACTCTTGTTGCTTTTCTCCATTCAGCATGCACGTCGTGGCTTCCCCTTCCTCGGGCGGCTGCGCTCGCCCTTGGGGTAGGGGAAGAGGGCTTTCCATGCTCGCCCTTGGGGGAAGAGGGCTTTCCGCGCTTCTGGTGGGGGTCCGTCTTGTTGAACCTGACCAGCAGCGCCGCCGCGAGGCATTCTTCAAACGAGTAGTACGAAAGCTCTTGATAGGGGTCGTATGTCCTGGTGAACCACAGTCACAATGATAGATCAGTGTCGTTGTGGTTCGCCGGCGGCGTATAAACACGCCATATCCTAGATCTCGATATGGACCATTTCCTCGCTCGCCGCAAGTTCTTGGTCTTCATCGCTGGGCAGCCGGTGCAAGGCCGCCGACGATGCTTCCCTAGCTTACCCCACTTCAGCTTCATAGCCCTTACCTCGGATAGAGCCGGTGAGCATCTAGACCTTGGGGAAACCCTCCTCCCCGCCTCCACCGCCCCCACCGACAATGCCAACCTGGGGAAGTTCATGACAGCCGCGATTGGCACCTGTACACCGACGGCAACAAGGCAAGGCATTGCCTGCCCGATGGGGGCTTGATATTGGAGCATCGTCGGCGGCGATGCCAAGAACTACGGCGAGCTTAGGGTGGGGACTGTGAAGTGGGGAGTGAGACAGGGGAGGAAGACGCGTAGCAGCCTTTTTCTGCCCCATAAAAAATAATGGTGACTGTCCATGTTTATCTACTTGGGCTTTTACTTCATTTTTATGGGTCCACTGTCAGTTAGACTGGGATTGCCATATGGGGTAAAGTACTAGATACCTCCACCCCTGACGACCTCAACCCTAAAATCAGGAAAATCACATTTCTAGTCTCCTTCCTCCCAAACCGGAGGCTGGTGGGGTTGGTCGCCCCGGCCACCGCGACTGCTCGAACCAACGCCGGCCGGGTGGCGTTCGACCTCCACGGCATCCTGCACGCAAGAATCCCTTCTCAAGGTAAGTGTAGGGTTTTCCCGTATGGATTGCCCAATGCTCCGATCTAGTAGTAGTTCAAGGGGCAGCCCTAGTTCAAGGGGAATTTTCCAAAAATATTTCTACTTTTGTAATGTTAGTTCAGTAATTTCAAAATCGATATTTTGAAAAAGGAGTGGTTCATATGGTCACTGAGCCTGCCTGATTGTTCTAAAATCATAACCATATGGTTGCTATGTATGTTGCCCAAACTTGCATGCCCTGCCAAAACATTGGTTACCTATTGTATTTTAGTCTTTGTTCGGTTCGATTTGTTGCCAAAATATATGGTACTAGATTTAAAATGATTGAATGGGTGTTCTTATTCCAGTTTAAATTGTGTTGTATCTTGGACACAACATAGCTCCATTGTGCTAAAAGGGGAAATCTAGGACATGCTCTTGGTGGAGCTTTTAAATCACTGTTGGAAGCTATGTAATGTTACTGGATATATTGACATGTTCTTGTTGAGATGAATTTTAAATGACAAATGAAAGCTATGTCATGCTCTTGGTGATTTCTATATCAAATATTGCATTCTACATCATGTTTTTTGGTGATTTATAATTTATTATTTAGACGAAGAAAATAGATGTGTTGGGTTATGGGGTGATGTCACCGTGAGTTTGACCTAGAATTCAAAATTGAGGAAAGGAAATAAAAATAAAATCAAATAATTGGAAAACCAGCGCATGGAGTCATGGTATGTGATGTAGTATCATGGAAAAATAGCAAACATGGCATGCCAAGGATTCATAGGCACACTCTTCACAAAATTGGCATGCTTTGGGGAGCTTACGGCACCGTGAGTTTGACCTAGTTAGGACATGCTTTTGAAATGGAGGTCAGTTTCCAATGATCATACATAGTTAGGACATGCTCGTGGTGGAGCTTTTTAATTGCTATTGGAAGCTATGTAAAGCTATTGGGTTTAAAATCATGTTCTAGTTTAAAAATGATAATTGAAAGGTTAGCCATGCTCTTGGTTATTTCTATATCAAACATTGCAAGCTACATCATGCTTTTTGGTGATTTATAATTGATTATTTATAATAAGTAAATAGATGTGATGGGTTATGGGGTTTAGGGCTTACGACACTGTGAGTTTGACCTCGATTTCAAAAGTGAGCAAAATAAATACAAATAAAATCAAAAAATTGGAAAACCAGCGCATGGAGTCATTGTATGTGATGTAGTACCTTGGAAAAATACCAAACATGGCATGCCAAGGATTCATAAGCAAACTCTTCACAAAATTGGCATGCTTTTAGGTCTTTCCAATGAGGTCAGATTCCAATGATTATACATAGTTAGGACATGCTCTTGGTGGAGATTTTAAATTGCTATTGGAAGCTATGTAATGCTATTGGTTATATTATCATGTTCATGTTTTAAAATGATAATGAATTGTCCCTCACACAATTACATGTTACAATGCAACGTCATGAAGCATGCTACGACTGTCCCTTCGATGATGAGAATTGTGTGATTGGGCACAGTCCCAGGTCTTACCATTACCACACCCCTCTAGGACCGGCGCTGACAGATGATGGTAATCACTTATACATGTCTGTTTATAGAATTTGAGAGATAGGACATTGATGCGGCATGGTGTTGATTATGAAAAGCACCGTCCAGTTGGGAACCCCAAGAGGAAGGTATGATGAATATAGCAGCAAGGTTTTCCCTCAGTAAGAAACCAAGGTTTATCGATCCGAAGGGGAAGAAGCCAATACGACTGAAGGTAATGCCCGCTAGTCTAGTGACACTCCAACAAGGGCACCGTCTATGATAAAATGAGTTAGCGCGTCTTCAACTAGTAGCAACGTGGATCCTGCACACAACACAACCAAATACTTTGCTCCCAACTTACGATGAGGTTGTCAATCTCACTGGTTTGCTGTAAACAAAGGAATGAGCGTATCGAGTGGAAAATAGTAATAGTATGCGAGTAAAGTAAACAGTGTGAATAAAGTAAATAGGTGATAGCAATATAAAGGAAATAGGACCGGGGTCCACAGTTCACTAGTGGTGTCTCTCCATAAGATAAAATAATACATGCTGGGTAAACAAATTACAGTTGAGCAAGTGATAGAATAAAGACAACGTGCATATGTTGAGAGGATCACTATGAGATTTACTCTGGGCATTACAACAAGATACATAGACCGCCATCCAACTGCATCTATGACTAATAATCCACTTGTGGCGAATCAATCCGAGAACTCCACAAGTATTAAGTTGCGAACAACAGATAATTGCATTAAGCAAAGTGTGTAATGTAAACAAAGCATATGCCCTCGAGCATATGAATGTTGTTTTCCCCCTAATAGCAATAGCACATCTACAATCTTAGAGGTTTCTGTCACTCC
This sequence comes from Dactylis glomerata, assembly GCA_007115705.1. Classification (NCBI taxonomy): domain Eukaryota; kingdom Viridiplantae; phylum Streptophyta; class Magnoliopsida; order Poales; family Poaceae; genus Dactylis; species Dactylis glomerata. The sequence goes on from QXEO01000759.1 coordinate 17,800, forward strand.
CCCAGATTAAATAGAGGCATGAACCCACTATCGAGCATAAATACCCCCTCTTGGAGTCACTAGCAACTACTCGGCCAAGATAGCTACTAACAACGGAGAGCATGCAAGATCATAAACAACATAGAGATAACATAAGATAATATTCAGTACATCAAATCAATCATAACACCAATATTCATCGGATCCCAACAAACACAACATGTAGAATTACATAACGGTGATCTCGCTCATGTAAGGCAGCTCACGAGATATAAACATGAAGCACATGGTGGAGAAGAAATACATCTAGCTACTGCTATGGACCCATAGTCCAAGGTAGACTACTCACTCATCGCGCCGGAGGCAAGCATGGCGATGAAGAAGACCTCCGGTGGTGATTCCCCTCTCCGACAGGGTGCCGGGAAGAGCTTCTAGACCCTCCCGATCTTTGGGTCAATGGCGGCGGCGGATCGCGATGTGTTCTAGAAAAGTGATCGGGTTCTTAGGTTTTTCCCGTCGAGGGGTCTTTATAGGCGAAGGGGCATCGTCAGGAGTGGACCGAGGCGCCGTCACACATAGGGGGCGAGGCCAGGGGCCACGCCGTGCTGCCCTGTTGTGTGGGGCCCTCGTGGCCCCACTCCGTCTCCTCTTCGGTTCTCTGGAAGCTTCGGTGAATTTCTGGACGTTCGGCTTTTTTTTCGTCCAATTCTGAGAATATTTCTTGTGTAACTTTTCTGAAACACAAAAATAGCAGAAAACAGGGAACTGGCACTATGGCGACTTGTTAATAGGTTAGTTCCAGAAAATGCATAAAAGTGCCACGAAGTGTAACGAAACACTAAGCAAATGGTGTAAAAATAAGCATGGAGCATCAAAAATTATAGATACGTTTGAGACGTATCAGCATCCCCAAGCTTAACTCCTGCTCGTCCTCGAGTAGGTAAGTGATAACAAAAGAAATAATTTTTGAGGTGACATGCACCTACACAATCTTGACCTTATATGTAATCGTTGTGCGCTGGGATCAAAAGAACTTAAAACATGGGCATGAAAGACATAATCTTGATAGAAGAAACTTAGCAACCATGTTATAACATGAAAATGAACACAAACAAAAGATCATGAAAATGAAACAATGAAAGTCAAACGTGTGTTCAAATCATAAGGAAAAACATACAAACGGTTTTCAGCTTGTCCTTAATGAGAGAGAGCAAAACATAAATGCATAGGACACCTTCAAGTTTAAGAGGGCGACTAGATACAAATAATTTAAGAACAAGTGAAACCAACAATATGAATCAATCAATGAAAACTTTGGGACAGTGCACATTATACTCAGAATGACAACTATGCTCTCTTAATGGTGCATAAAGATAGAAGGTGGTGACTCAACATAAAAGTAAAAGAAGGGCCCTTCGCAGAGGAAAGCAGTGATTGCAAGTTTTATAAACCTTCAAAAATTATGGTACTTACCGGCTTTGAGCTCTCATTGCCCCCATCATAATCATCTTGAATGGTTAAAGTTAATGCGAGAACACTTATGCTGCATATGCTTTACAAATCATAAGTTGAAAACCTCGTGTCCCGTGAATACGAGCACCCAAACCTCATGCTACTTTACTTAGAGTCCCAAGCAAGCTCTTGTCATTGTAAGTATACACGTATCATCGAGAACCGCCAACGGGGTACCTCCGTGCCCGATGACATGGAACAAGCCCACATCAAAATGACAGGACAAGCAGACAATGAATACCTCGACATCTCTTTTATTTACTATTTGTATAGATTTTTATTTTGAGATGCGTCGTCGAATGTCCACTATGGGCATGCTACAAATTTCCACCATGAATTATGCATGGCTTAGATTGGCGGCCCAAGCGTTTCTCTAACACATATACAAACTCCATGATCCCGCAAGATTCCCAATTCATTTCACACTGCAAGTATCCATAAACAAAAGATCACGATATCAACTCAAATAAGAAGTGCAATGTTGAAAGCTTGCCCCATGACGGCATGGCTGGGCTAATTCCCAACTTACAAATTGCAAGCATAACAACTCAACATAAGAGACCACAATGTCAAATTTTTAAGAACGAGAAAAATAAAGTGTGCCATCCGGTTCGTGAGAGCTTTACTGACCAACTTTCGCATAACACCAAAAAGAGTTTAATTTGAAGGATAGATAAAAGCAAGTCAAATGTACTTTGGAATAGCAAATTGCTAATAGGTATGTATGATGGACACTTTTGCAAAACTTGGTTTTTAGGAGTTGGATGCATGAGTAGAGCTCATACTCGGTACAAAATGAGGGCTAGCAAAAGACTGGGAGCGACCAACTAAGAGAGCAATAACGGCCATAATCATGCAGAGCGACAAAGCAACATTAAAAGAAGCATAAGATGGCATCAAAAGTTAAAAACTAAATGATCATAGAGGCTATGGCGACTTTGTATGAGTCAAACATGTGTGAGCATGCGCCAAGTCAACCCAAATAAAGCATCAAGGAGAAAACCAAAATAATGCTTCCAAATAATTAAAACAACGCATGATTTTTTCAAAGGCTCATTAAGCAATCTCAGTTATTTGAGACAAGTCATGCTACAGCAAAACCACTAAGCATACTATCAAAAATACGTCAAGCACGACATGCAAAAGCCTAGGCCGCAGTCTACACAAGCTCCTTCTTGTACCACTTTTTTGCATAAATCTTTTTCTCTTTTCCAACACCATTCAAACTTTTTATAAACACCTTTTTTGATGAAAACCAATATAGACCAGAGGCAAAAATACACCTTGATGTAAAGATATAACAAGATCTGAACACAAATCAAGGCGAAAATCGAAAATTAAATGCAGTTCTAGAAAAAGAAGAACACTCGTCGAAACGAATAGAGTGGAAAATGGAGTGTTCTTGGCAAATGAAAAGCAAGGCAACTTCTCCAAAAGGAATTTGTTGGGGTCCAACCATTTATTGCAGCAAACAAAACTAAACTAAACTGAAAACTAAAACAACTGATGCTCCAAGAAAAACGCATAATGCATGAATCAATAAAAATATAGTGTCTTGAAAGGTGACCTAATTTTTGCCGATGAAGAAGGGGTGCCTCGGGGGCATCCCCAAGCTTTGATGCTTGTACACCTATGATGAGAATTGCTAATATGGTACTAAGCATCTTTCAAGCTCTCTCCCCCTTGTTGCTTAAAAGTACAAACTTCAACTTCAGGATTACTCATTCTAACAAGACTGAAAGCAAGCAAGTAAAAACAACTACAAGGATTCTAATTTTTTTTGGGTTTTTGATAAAATGATGCAAGTAAAAGTAAAGCAAAACTTAAAACAAAGTAAAGGATGTGCATGCGAAAAATCCCCTCGCAGAAGTCTTCTTCTTCCTCCGCGGCAACGGCGCCAGAAAAGAGCTTGATGTGGCACGGTGTTGATTATGAAAAGCACCGTCCAGTTGGGAACTCCAAGAGGAAGGTATGATAAATATAGCAGCAAGGTTTTCCCTTAGTAAGAAACCAAGGTTTATTGATCTGAAGGGGAAAAAGCCAATACGACTGAAGGTGATGCCCGCTAGTCTAGTGACACTCCAACAAGGGCGCCGTTTACGATAAAATTAGTTAGCGCGTCTTCAACTAGTAGCAACGTGGAACCTGCACACAACACAACCAAATACTTTGCTCCCAACTTACGATGAGGTTGTCAATCTCACCGGTTTGCTGTAAACAAAGGAATGAGCATATCGAGTGGAAAAAAGTAATAGTATGCGAGTAAAGTAAATAGTGTGAATAAAGTAAATAGGTGATAGCAATATAAAGGAAATAGGACCGGGGTCCACAGTTCACTAGTGGTGTCTCTCCATAAGATAAAATAATACATGCTGGGTAAAGAAATTACAGTTGGGAAATTGATAGAATAAAGACAACGTGCGTATGTTGAGAGGATCACTATGAGATTTACTCTGGGCATTACAGAAGATACATAGACCGCCATCCAACTTCATCTATGACTAATAATCCACTTGTGGTGAATCAATCCGAGAACTCCACAAGTATTAAGTTGCGAACAACAGATAATTGCATTAAGCAAAGTGTGTAATGTAAACAAAGCATATGCCCTCGAGCATATGAATGTTGTTTTCCCCCTAGTAGCAACAGCACATCCACAACCTTAGAGGTTTCTGTCACTCCCCCAGATTAAATAGAGGCATGAACCCACTATCGAGCATAAATACCCCCTCTTGGAGTCACTAGCAACTACTCGGCCAAGATAGCTACTAACAACGGAGAGTATGCAAGATCATAAACAACATAGAGATAACATAAGATAATATTCAGTACATCAACTCAATCATAACACCAATATTCATCGGATCCCAACAAACCAAACATGTAGAATTACATAACGGTGATCTTGATCATGTAAGGCAGCTCACGAGATCTAAACATGAAGCACATGGTGGAGAAGACAACCATCTAGCTACTGCTATCGACCCATAGTCCAAGGTAGACTACTCACTCATCGCGCCGAAGGTAAGCATGGCGATGAAGAAGACCTCCGGTGGTGATTCCCCTCTCCGGCAGGGTGCCGGGAAGAGCTTCTGGACCCTCCCGATCTTTGGGTCGACGGCGGCGGCGGATCACGATGTGTTCTGGAAAAGTGATCGGGTTCTTAGGTTTTTCCCATCGAGGGGTCTTTATAGGCGAAGGGGTATCGTCAGGAGTGGGCCGAGGCGCCGTCACACATAGGGGGTGCGGCCAGGGGCCAAGCCGCGCCGCCCTTTTTGTGGGGCCCTCGTGGCCCCACTCCATCTCCTCTTCGGTTCTCTAGAAGCTTTGGTGAATTTTTGGATGTTCGGCTTTTGTTTTGTCCAATTCCGAGAATATTTCCTGTGTAACTTTTCTGAAACACAAAAACAGCAGAAAACAGGGAACTGGCACTGTGGCGACTTATTAATAGGTTAGTTCCGGAAAATGCATAAAATTGCCATGAAGTGTAACGAAACACTAAGCAAATGGTGTAAAAACAAGCATGGAGCATCAAAAATTATAGATACGTTTGAGACGTATTAGACATATATCTCATTCATGAAATAATTCATGTAGGTCCCATCTTTAGGGGTATAAAAGGGGGGCTCTTGACCTAGCACCTTGGGAGCTAAAGAACATTGTTTACGGAAATGATGTACCAATGTCTTATGCAAGGACTGGCATTCTCAAATTGCTCTCACGGAGGCTTGAGTGATAATCCGGTGATCCCTTTGTATGTCTGCTCTATCAAGAAGTCTCTGACAGCTCGTGGGAAGTCAAAGATGGTAAGATTTGGTTGTACACAGTCAATATTAACGTGTGTGCTCAACTGACACCCTAGTATCTATACTATCATATCAGGTATTTTCGAAGCCGTTCAGCCAGCTCTATCTCAGGCAGTACATGGAAGCAGGAGATATTATGGTGACAGCCTGCGCCGATGACCCGTATGCACCTGAAGGTGAAACTGAGCAGGATGTGCATTATGTCAAGCTTCAGATGGGCAAGGATGGTCGTGCCCAGATTACAAGTAACTGGAGCACGCTTGTGACCACCTCATGCATGTCTGATGATGACATGGCTGTGTTCGATGTTGAACCAGATGACAAGGAAGTACTATTTATCCATATGTGGAGTAATCTGCCAATAGGTAAGCCAGTTAAGTGTTAACTTGAAGTACTAATCTGGTGGTGTATGATGCACCAACTCAACTTGTATGCCAGATATTAAGGCTTTAGTACTAGTTTTGATCGGCTGGTTTATGCTATATATTAAGGCTTGAGTTGTAAAACTTGTATGACATTTTATTCTATATGCTATTACGCTACACATTCTCTTATCTAAATTTTGGATGCCATCTATCAAGTCCGTCTAGCCGCTGGACCAGATAATTTTGTTTGTGTTCGAATACAACTATGCTTAATTTATAGACATGTTGACAATCAGAGCATCACAGAAAGCACAACACGTTGCAATCAGTTAATACAAACAATTCAATTCACAAAATCATGTATGAGTGAAGGCTCTCCATCATAACAAGATGCTTTTAGTAAATAGAGTATAAGCATGTAGAGAAGAATGCAAGTAATCATAGCCTGCGCAACATATTGGCATATGGTTTAGACTACCAGGTGACACAATAATATAATAACATAATTAACTAACTGATAGCAACTGCGCAACATATAGGCTTGATTTTTTCAACATGAACAGACATAGCCTCCTGCCCCACATTCAAGAAGGTGAAGATGCACACATTCCCTTCTTGTATCGACGCTTTTTGGAGAACCTTAGGCCAGTTTGCTGTCATATGGGCAACACCGTTGCCCTGATGGGTGAAGCTTACATTATAGAAACCATCTTGCTCACTGCAATATGTTGGAATGGTGCATGGAAGATAGCGGGTGAGGTGGGCATTGTTGTACTTAGCTGAAAAGTACTAGAGTACAAGAATACAATCAGTTTTTTAATACAAATTCATCTGCGTAAGAAGATTAAAAGAGTCAAGCAGATTACCATTTTTGCCTTCCCACGGAGGACATGTGACTTCTTCATCTCATAGATATAGTATGGAACTGTTGGCCTCAGTTTAGCAACCATTGCATTGAGATTAGCAATCTGGCGACCAGTGAGATCGATATTGCTTGCAAACACACAGTGCTTGTCGAATTCCAAGTCACCAGTTATCTTGGGACCTAGAAAGAAATACACTACTTAGTGATCTTTATCTCCATAAGAATGTATTAAAAGATCATCAGACTCATGTTACACAGATTCACACCTCTGCGAATAACGATAGTCTCAGGTGCCCTTGTAGGGCCATGATAGGATGAGAGTGGGCCTGATGTGAGTCTACGTGCCTTGGCTTTAGGTGTCTTGGAAGATGAGATAGTCCTTGGCTCACTATCTGGATCAAGACCTTGATATGAAGGGAGGGGTAATGACTATTGGTTGTGGCTTTCTTGCATTTCTTGATAGCAAATTTTAAATTGCTTGAAATAATCGACAGATCGGTTCTTCCGGCTTGTACAAGCATCAGCCTAAAAATAGAGATTATGCTTATTACAATGTTGTATAGCACCTAAAAACATCATTGCCAGAAATAGAAGTTTTTATAAACTGCACTTTAGTGGCGATATGGTCAATCGTTGAGTACATCTGGAGACTTGCAAGCTTTTCTAAAAGAAATGGACACCTATTTAGTGCAGGCATCTATTTCCTTGGAATAATATACTATACTATAATTTGCAGTGTGTGCTACTATAATTTGCAATGACACTACCTCATTCCATATCCAATATAAAGTGAAAACTACTACCATATCCAGTGACAACTACCCTACAATAATAGAGTGCGTACAGAGGTTTCCCAGCTGTGCCCCCCATCCCAAAATTTAAACTCGACAAAATTTAGCAAACTACATAAATTTCATTGAAATTTAGATGGTTTTTACAAAATATGGCGAAATATGAAATAGGCTAAAAGAGGTGGTCTTCGTCGGAGTCCTCACCGGTGGTGTCGGCTACCAATGCGCCCGATGGTGTTAGCGGCGGTCGCGCTCGGCCTCCTCGAGGAAGGAGGTGAAGGTGCGGCGCTCCTGCTCTCGCTGCACTGATGCGTCGAAGGAGGGGAGAGGGTACAGATGCTCACAGCGCTGGCGCTCTGCCGCCACCTTCACGGGCCCTCTGTCCACGTTCACCCGGAAGAGGCATCTCTCAGCCTCCGGCATCGCAGCCCTCGCCGCTTCGATGTTGTGGCGATGGGCGTCGGCGTGGGCGACAGCATGGTCCTCCGCCAGCCTTGCCGCTGCCGCCCTCCTCTCGGCGGCCATGAGCTCCTGCGCTGCCCGGTCATGGCGCTGCGTCTCAAACGATGCTACGATCGCTCTCTATTCCATGGCGGCCCCCTCTGCCTCTGCGTCCGTTGGTAGCTCGGCGAGGAACTCCTCCTCGTCGGAGTCCTCCTTCTCCTCACCCTGCGGCGGTGCTGGGTCCTGCAGCGGCGGCAGCGGTGGAGGTGGGGGCGTTGGTGGTGGTGGCGCGCCAGAACTGCCTCGAGGGATTATGGCGTAGGTTGTCAAGAGGCGGCGAGGCATTTTCTATCGACGATTGGAGGATGTGAACCTACCGTCAAGGTGACGAGCTATTTATAGCCGGAAACGGGGTAGGAAAACGAAGGAGAAGGGGTAGGAAGCGGCGGGAAGCGGCGGGAAGCGCGCGACATAGCATTCATTTCCCACTGATGCATGCTGCGATGCAATGGCTCGCTGCACCGTTGCAAAGCTATTTCTGTTCGCAGTAGCATTACTAGGCGCGGGAGACGAGACGATTGGAGACGACGAAGCGTCGATCGTGCTGCTGACAATGGGCCACGCGGCGAGCCACGCGCCCAGCCGGCGCCGGAGCGGCTGCTTCACCGGCTTAGCATCCGGTCTCACATGCAACGCGTGCTCAGCCAGCTCCCTCGGCACACCTTGCAAGTCCGAAGTAGACCATGCAAAGATATCCCGATTCTCACGGAGGAAGCTGGTGAGCTCGCTTTCCTATTTGGGATCCAAACTTGCCCCAACGAGGGCATGGCGCTCCGGGAAAGCTTCATCCAGAGGCACCTTTTTGACCTCCTTGCCCACTTGAAAAGAAGCACTGCCGCCGGGATTCGTCATGCCGGGCATAGATTTGCCGGCCATGACTGTCTCAGCAATCTCCACTGCTCTCTTGAGCCTCTTCCTTTCCTCTGCAATGATCAGAGTCTCGGCCAGGTTAGACCCGGCAGTTGCGCATGCCATCGAGCGCTTGTAATCACCTACGATGGTAATCGCCCCTCCGGGTCCCGGCATCTTCATCTTCAGGTACGCGACATGCGTAGAGGCCATGAACTTTGCCAATGCCGGCCTTCCCAGCAAAGCATGGTAGGGGCTTTCTAGATCAACTACCTCGAACATGAGGTTCTCCACCCTGCAGTTATCCCGGCTGCCAAACATGACATCCATCCGGATCTTGCCCATCGGCGCACATGAATGTCCCGGCACAATGCCGTGGAATGTGGTCTTGCTTGGCTCCAGCATATTCTCCTTGATGCCCAGCTTTTGCATCGTATCCCGGTACATTATATTGATGCTGCTTCCATTGTCAATGAGGACCTTGCTGAACCTCACGTTATTAGCCGGCCCGACAAATGTCGGATCCATCACCAGAGCATACCCGCCAGGGTTTGGCATGATCCTGGGATGATCTGCCCTGTCCCAGCCTATGGCCTGGTCAGACCAATGCATCATCTTCGGAACTGCCGACATAACGGCGTTTACCTCCAAACTCCGCCGGTACAAGCTCTGCTTGTCTGTTCTCTCGGTCTCAAAGACCATGTAGCTCTGATCGTGCTCCTTGTACTCATTCCGGCCCGCTCCTGGGCCTCCGGCATTATACTCCGGATTATAGCTCTGGTCTATTTGATTTACGCCGGCATTTCCGGCATTGCTCTGATTCCCGGGATTAACCGGCCTGGGCGGGATTGCAACTGTATTTGCACCTGTCAACGGCGATGGAGCTGCCGGGATAGATGGCCTAGCCGGTCCCCAGGGACCTGCCCGACCTGCTAATATGTCGTCCAGCCATGAACAGTTCCTTGTCAAATGGTTTGCCGGCTTACCCGGCTGGAATGTGTGAAACACACAAGGCTTGTCCATAGCCAGACCCACTGTATACTTCGGCCACTGTTTCTTCTGTCCGGTGGCTCCGCCGGCATTCTTGTTGATCCAGACATTCTTCTTCGGGAAGGGCTGCGCTTGCTGCTGCGGTTGTTGATTGTCCTCATACCTCGGACGCTGGCTACTGCCGGCGCCCTCTCGTTCTTCTTCCACAGCTGCTACCTGTGCTGCCCCATACCGGTAATCCGGCCTTTCATCTCTTCTCTTGTTCCGGTTATCAGAGCGATAGTATTGCCCTGGTCTCCCGGCGCTGTTGGTGTTCCCCTAGGTCTGTCCATGTCCTTGTGAATCAAGGGTGGGCTGCATAGGATCTCCCAGAGCATAACTATCGGCGATCTTGATTGTCTCGGCCAACGTGGCCGGCATTTCCCTCTGAAGCTTTTGCCACAACATGGTGCCATGCCGGCACCCATGAGCGAACCACATGATAGCTTGCTGCTCCACAACTCCTTCGCAGGAATTGCGCAATGTGCACCACCTGGTCAGGTAGTCACGGTCGGTCTCATTCATTCTCTGCCGGCAGTTAGCCAGCTGCTGAGGACGATTCGGCCTCTTATATGTACTGGTGAAGTTTGACACAAACTGCTCTTCAAAATCAACCCAGCCGTTGATACTTCCGGCCGGTAGATTGTTCAGCCATATCCTGGCTGGTCCTTCTAGCATTTGCGGCACATATCGTACCGCCCATCTGAGGTTTCCTCCGGCAATGTTCACTGCGGTGGAGTAATCCTCCAACCAATCTTCCGGCTTTGTGCTGCCGTTATATGTCCTCGCGCCACGCGCGAGCTGGAAATAGTAAGGTACCGGCTCACCCATGATCCGGGGTCCAAAACACATAGGACCTGGAGCTCCTTGTCTCTCCACCAACTCTGATTGGTGAATCCTGTCCAGCTTGAAGCGCGCATCACTTGCTGCCAAGGACCGAGGTCCCAGCCGGGATGCAATTGGGCCCGCAATCACTTTTTCCTGCTGCTGCTCCGGCTGATACTGCTCACTATGCCGGCCTTGCTGATGCTGCTGCTGATATCCCGCCCTGGCAAGGGCGGAATTGCCGTCATCCTCTCGATGTCCCGGATGACCTGCACCTTGCTGCTGCGCTGCACCTCCGGCGCCCTGCTTCTGACGCCGGGCTGCACTGTTACTCCGGCCACCACCGGCCAAGGCTGCCCCTTGCCCGGCCGGCACATTCTGGCCAGCACTCTTGCGGCCGACATATTTGTCAGCTTGGCCGGCATTCTTCTGAACTACTGTCTGCTTTCCGGCAATTGCCGGATCATACACTTGGATCTGCTTGTCCCGGCGGCCAGAGGTCACACTTCCGGCACGCCGAGCACTTGGATGCGGGGACGAAGCTTGGCCCCTCGACCTTGCGCCGGCACCTCCTACCGACGCAATGTACTGCGACGCCCCGGCACCTGGGTTTGCCTTCTTAAAGGCCTCCTGCTGCTTAGTTGCTTCAGACAAAAGATGGTTAAGCCGGGCTTGCTGCTCATGCAGTGCTTCGCCGGACAAATTAGATAAGTCCTTAGCTACCTCTGCTGCTGCTCTAAGGTTCTTCACTGGTGAGCTATAAATTACCTTAGGCACAGTACTAGTTGCAGTATGACCCTTACCACTAGCACCTTTCTCTAGCTCTGTGTTAAGATCTCTACCTCTAGTTCTAACCTCTTCTATCCGGCTAGGCCGGGTTACCACAGGAGTAAAACCATGAGCTGCTTCATACTCACGGAGTTGCCGGTTAAACCGTTCGCGCTCCTGGTGCATGGCCAGGGCCTCATCGACGAGGGCCTGGCGAGATCCCTCCAGGACCTCCCTTGTTTGCTCCGGATCATCGCCGGATCGCACCGGCTTGAGAAGCCGATCGATGATGGGAAGAAGCACCTGACCCTTCGCCGGCATAGCGGAAGTGTCGGCCAGGTTCTCGACATGCTCCAACGGAGGACGTGCCGACCTCTTGCCCTTCGGCGGCTCCGGGGGAGTATCTCCTGCTGCTGCTGCTGCTTTGCCGGCACCATCTGCCGGCGGCACTGATGTGCCGGCCATCATCACCTCGGCCGACTCTACTGAGCGAGCGCTACGCCCAGCGTGAGCCAACCGATGCGACGGAGGATCCGCCGCCACCAGCACCTTTTCCCTGCAAACTCTTTCAGTCCCCACGTACACCTCGTGGGAACCGAAAGACATGATCCGGCCATCCCTGGGGAACGGCCGGCCGCCGAGACATCCGGTGTTGTCGCTGACGAAGCTGAGCGAGCCTAGCCTCTGGACGAGGCCAGAGACCACGCGCACTCCCGAAGCTGCTATCACAGACCCCGTCCGAATAAACACTCCGCCCAGCATATCGATCTGCCCCACGGTGGGCGCCAAATGTCGTCGTGGTGAAACAACATATGCCATAGGATGGCTTAAATGGGGGCCGAACTAGATGCTGGAGGATTCGGGAGAGGGGAATGAGCTAAAGAGCACGACAGAAAGGAACACAGATCTACCCAGGTTCGGGGCTCTCGTAAGGAGATAACACCCCTACTCCTGCTCTACTTGGTTATATATTTGGATCGATGGAGTACACAACAATGGTGCTTCCAAGCTCTCTGCTAGAGGAGGAAGATGAACTGCTAAGTGTAGAAACACAGAGTGACCAACCCTTTACCAGGGCTCCCTATGCCACCTTATATAGTGGTAGCCAGGGTTACAACGGTCATAAGAGACCAGCAGACACGAGCTACACTCCAAATAGGACTTGCTGACGAAGGCAGAGACCCTTGACTTCCTCCCTGATTGCTCTCGATGGGACTTCATATCTCTGTACCTTGTACTTCCTGCACTGTGACCTTACCCCTGTGAGGTAAGCTCTATACTTGCGCACAGTGAGGGTAGGTAACCTCCACTGTGCACCCTGCCATCACACTCTGCTACCATGCTTGGATGTTTTCTTCCTTGATTGTAGGGATGTGACACATTAGCTGACTTCTGTATTCCGGATATGACCGTTGGCCATACCCCGGACCTATATGCCGGACCAACGACCTACGAAGGTCGGGTAATCCGGCCTCCCCTGCTCCTGCACAACACACCAAAAGGTTAAGCCGGCATATCTAAGTATATGCCGGCACTCCTATACTAGTATTCCGGCTATACCGGCATATCTGAATATCAGCCGGGATACCATATATGCCGGCCTGGCCGATGCTCATATATTCCGGCCAGGCCCTTCCTTGGTCAACCGGCATAAAGTCAACCTCAGACTTGGTATCTTTCTAGTCTCTTGACCCTACCGGGGGTCATCCCCCCGACACTAGTCCCCGAAGCTGTCGAGGTTCCCCAGTCATAACTGTGGAGCCTTGACAGGTTCAACATATCCTCTTTTCATTATACCTCGGTTTTCCGTTATATCCCGACGATCAGATGATATGCCGGGACAGCCACGCATATCCCGGCCTCTGTTCCTTCTCCAAAAGTTATTCCGGCCGGTCGCGAGGTATTCCGGACGGAACATATTCCTCGGGCAATTATGCCGACATATAGGCGAGACTTCCTCGAGAAGCCAGTCCTGACAGTTTACATCGAAACTTGCAACTTCCCTGCCACCTCGAACGGTCACACGATGTGACGGTTCATAGTGCAGTTACTCCTCGCCATCATGGCCTAGTGGCACGGTTACAGAAACCGCCGCCCCACTCCGTGCCGCCATGTGGCGCCTCACCGCAGAAACGGTCGGGGGAGTGGAGCACTACCCTCCCCACGACCCTTACCTGGCAGGCATATAAATAGGGCGGCGGGGGTAAACTTCTCTTTTTACCCCACACCATCGTCTTCCTCCTCTGCTCCTCTGCCTCCTGCGCTTCACCGCCGGACTGAAGAACAGAGGAACAGCATCGCCGCCGCCGTCGATCTGCTCCCCGCCGACGCCGACGCTCGACGACGCCCGACATCTCTGTCGACGACGCCGCCGCCGCCGCATCTCTCCTCCGCGACATTGCTAGGAGATTGGACCTCCTCCTGCATGCTCGCCGCCGCTCCATTGCCGCCGGCCAAGCTCCGGTGAGATCATCCTCTATTCTTCCTCTTTTCTGCTTCTCTATAGCTTCGCATCGCTAGCCACACTTGCATAGATCTGCTGCAGTTTCTCTGCTTGTTTTCCCTTTGATTCGACTAGCATTGCTAGCAACGCTCACAGGTGTTCTTCCTTAGAAGTTTTAGCCTGATTTGTTTCCTGTTTTAACTGCCTCGGTAGATCTTTTACTTCTGCTAACATTGGTGAGGGCGGTATGCCGGAGAGACTAACCTCCCTCTTTTCTCCGGCCTTGATAGGAATAACATCACGGGACTCCGGCTATCACGCCTTGTACCGGCCATCCCGATGGCTTCATCGAGCATGACAGGTACCTCGGCCTCAGAGGAAGATACCTCGGCCCGGGTCCAAGGACGCTCCGGCTGGGAGGGGTCGGAGGTCACCCCGGCCGACATATCCTGGGTCACTTCCACCAGGAGAGTCCCGGAGGGCGTAGCATGCCGGCTTCCGGCGGGAGAGACTACACCGGCACCTGAACCCGACGAACGGGTCATCTTCATTGCCCACTTCGAGCGGGGTTTCGGCCTGCCGGCGTCGGACTTCTTCCGGGACGTCCTCGACACCTACGACCTGCAGCCTCACCATATCCCAGCGAATGCGGTGATGATCCTTTCTGCCTTCGCCGCATTCTGCGAAGGCTACGCCGGCATAGAGCCCTTCTCCCAAGCCTGGGCGAAGTACTTCCAACTACGGAAGCAAGTCATCCAGGAGCCGCCCCGGAGCAAGGATGACCCGCCGGAGACAGCCCAGGAGAAGAAGGACCGCCCCATGACCCTTTGCGGCGCGGCCACCATCATGTCCCGGAAGGGCTCGGACTTCCCCAAGGTGGAACTCCTCGAATCTTGCAAGAAGTGGCAGAAGAGCTTCTTCTACGTCAAGAACACCACCGATGTGGATCTGCTCAACCTGCCGCCATTTGTGGACGAGCCACCTTTGGCTATGAAGAATTGGACCTACAATGCGAAGAACTCGGTGATGCCGGTGAATGCTCTCCACCGGGTTAAGGGCGAGCTCCGGGATGCCGGCCTTACACCTCAAGACTTGGTGGCATGCTATATCAGCCGGCGCGTCTCCCCTCTGCAGCGCCGGTCGCACAAGATCTGCCAGATGAGCGGGGCCATGGACCCCACCCGGCATTCCACACATGAGCTGACTCCGGCCGACATTCTGCGGCGGATCAAGGACGTCTGCAAGTCCTCTCAGGCCACCTTTGCCTGGGGGCTAGAACCATATAGTCGGGATAGGCCCGCCCCAACGGTAAACATCTCGGCCAACACATACTCTTTTGCCCGGCATATAGATACTTAAGCCGACACATATCCATTTACCGTCATATATCATACTTGATCCGACATACCTCTTCCACTGGCATATTTATTGTTTCTGACCCCTTTACTTTGCATTATGCAGAAGTTCTGCTTCCAGAGTATGGAGAACTCCTGGATCAAGATCGCGGCAGACCGCACTGCTGCGGATGTTGAAGATCCGGACCATTGGGACAAGCTGCCTCGGAACACCCGTGCCGCCGCTGCCGCGGGTAAGGCCTCTTCATCCCGGCATTTCACTCAAGGCCGGAGTGACGATGATTCCGACGAGGAGATCCTGACATATTATGACCCGATGCCACTTGCATATGCCTTTCCCTCTGTACCTTTTGCTTATCCTATGCCGTCCTCAGCTATCCCGGACGACATGGTCGTCGACGCCGCCCCTCTAAATCAGGGACCTCCTTCCACCGGCGGACGTACCGGCCGGAAGCGAGGCGTGAAGCCCCAGCCCGACACACCTCAGCAGCAGAAGAGGCAGAAGGTTGGCGTGCCTATCCAGAAGAAACAGAGGCCTGTTGCCTCGGGGTAAGTTCCTTTTCTTTGCATTTCCTCCGACATATCTCTTGCTCTGGTTAATAACTTGGCATTTTTCTCTCTCTCAGGGCTCCTCTTGCGCCGGAACAAGCTTCTGGCTCAAGTGGCGGCCCAAAGGTTACCAAGCCAGCGGCCCCTGCTACCTCCGACATACCCTCTGCCAGTCATACGACCTCCCCGGCGCCGGCATCTTCGCCTGCGCCCGACAAGACCACCTCCCCGGCGAAGGACGGTCCTCCGCCGGAACAAGATATCTCTGCCCCCGACGTCCACATGGACTCGGGGGCTCAACAGGAACCTTCGGCCTCTGATGTCCACATGGACGTAGGGGCCCACCTGTCGGGGGGATAACCCCCGGTAGGGTCAAGAGACTAGAAAGACACAAAGTCTTTGGTTGACTTATGCCGGGTTATCAAGAAAGGGCCTGGCCGGAATATAAGAGCATCGGCCAGGCCGGCATATGTGTGTATCCCGGCTAATACTTGGATATGCCGGTATAGCCGGAATACTGGTATATGTGTGCCGGCATATACTTAGATATGCCGGCCTAACCATTTGGTGTGTTGTGCAGGAGCAGGGGAGGCCGGATTACCCGACCCTCGTAGGTCGTTGGTCCGGCATATATGTCCTGGGTATGGCCAACGGTCATATCCGGGATACTTAAGTCAACCAAGGTGTCATATCCCTACAATCAAGGAAGAAAACATCCAAGCATGGTAGCAGAGTAAGATGGCAGGGTGCACAGTGGAGGTTACCTACCCTCACTGTGCACAAGTACGAGCTCACCGCACAGAGGTAAGGCCACAGTTCAAGAGGTACAAGGTACAGGGATATGGCGTCCCATCGAGAGCAATCAGGGGCAAAGTCAAGGGTCTCTGCCATCGTCACCAGCTCCTGTTTGGAGTGTAGCCCGTGTCTTGTGGTCTTGTATGACCGTTGTAACCCTGGCCACCACTATATAAGGTGGCATAGGGAGCCCTGGTAAAGGGTTGGTCACTCTGTGTTCCTACACTTAGCAGTTCATCTTCCTTCTCTAGCAGAGAGCTTGGAAGCACCATTGTTGTGTACTACATCAACCCAAATATACAACCAGTAGAGCAGGAGTAGGGGTGTTATCTCCTTACGAGAGCCCCGAACCTGGGTAGATCAGTGTCTCTTTCTGTCGTGCTTTTTAGCTCGTTCCCCTCTCCCGAATCCACCAGCATCTAGCTCGAACCCCATTTAAGCCATCCCATGGCATATGTTGTTTCACCACGACGACATTTGGCGCCCACCGTGGGGCAGATCGATATGCTGGGCGGAGTGTTCATTCGGACGGGGTCTGTGATAGCAGCTTCGGGAGTGCGCGTGGTCTCTGGCCTCGTCCAGAGGCTAGGCTCGCTCAGTTTCGTCAGTGACAACGCCGGTTGTCTCGGTGGCCGGCCGTTCCCCAGGGATGGCCGGATTATGTCTTTCGGTTCCCACGAGGTGTACGTGGGGACTGAGAGAATTTGCAGGAAGGAGGTGCTGGTGGCGTCGGATCCTCCGTCACATCGGCTGGCTCACGCTGGGCGTAGCGCTCGCTCAGTAGAGCCGGCTGAGGTGATGATGGCCGGCACATCCGTGCCGCCGGCGGAAGATGCCGGCAAAGCAGCAGCGGCCAGAGCTTCTCCTCCGGAGCCGCCGAAGGTCAAGAGGTCGGCGCGTCCTCCGTTGGAGCGTGCGGAGAACCTGGCCGGCACTTCCGGTGTGCCGGCTAGGGGCGAGGTTCTTCTTCCCATCATCGACCGGCTTCTCGAGCCGGTGCGATCCGGCGTTGATCCGGAGCAAACAAGGGAGGTCCTGGAGGGATCTCGTCAGGCCCTCGTCGACGAGGCCCTGGCCATGAATCAGGAGCGCGAACGGTTTAACCGGCAACTCCATGAGTATGAGGCAGCCCATGGTTTTACTCCTGTAGTAATCCGGCCTAGCCGGATAGAAGAGGTTAGAACTAGAGGCAGAAATCTTAATGCTGAGATAGGAAAAGATGCTAGAGATAAGAGTCATACCGCAACTAGTACTGTGCCTAAGGTAGTCTATAGTTCGCCAGTAAAGAACCTTAGAGCGGCGGCCGAGGTAGCTAAGGATTTATCTTGTTTATCCGGCGAAGCACTGCGTGAGCAGCAAGCCCGGCTTAACCAACTTTTGTCTGAAGCTACAAAGCAGCAGGAGGCCTTTAAGAAGGCAAACCCGGGTGTCGGGGCGTCTCAGTACATTGTGTCGGCGGGAGGTGCCGGCGCGAGGTCGAGGGGCCAAGCCTCGTCCCCGCATCCCAGCGCCCGGCGTGCCGGAAGTGTGACCTCTGGCCGCTGGGACAAGCAGATCCAGGTCTACGATCCGGCTGTCGCCGGAAAGCAGGCGATGGTGCAGAAGAATGTCGGCCAAGCTGACAAGTATGTCGGCAGCAAGAAGCCCGGCCAGAGTGTGCCGGCCGGGCATGAAGCAGGCGCGGCCGGTGGTGGCCGGAGTAACAGTGCAGCCCGGCGTCAGCAGCAGGTGATCTGTTGAGATTATAGGGGGGTTTTTCTAGTCGTCTCCACAGGGATCAACACAAATGAGACTATTTCCTAATTTCCAGAAGCTAAGCAGAAAAGTGGGGTTTTTGGTGTTGTAAACAGAAAAGTAACAGGAGGTTTTGAGCAGGGAAGTTTTAACATAACAAGTTCAAGGATTTCTTGTTTGTCAGACAAGAAAGCATTGAACAAACTAGCAAATTTTAGACAGGGATATGTTTTTGGAACTAGGTGCAGAGACTAGTCTTACACCTACAGATCAAGCAAGTGCAACACAGTTTTCACAGTAGTCTTAGAGTTTACAATGGAGTGTGTCACTCAAACCATAGCAAAGGTCAAAGACAAGTTTCAAACTACTTTACAACGCAAGATCAACACAACAGATCACAGAGCATGAGGGAAAGGAAGAGAGATTTGCTGTTTGTCACCGAAGGCTTGCCGTGGCAGAGAAAGTAGAAGAATTGCTGTCGCGGCAGAGGATGCAGAGGTTGAGGGAGAGCTGGGCCTTCAGATCCTTGGGGCTATGTTCATCCTGTGTTCTTGAGGTTCCTGAGGGAGTTCTTGGAGTTCTTGGTGGACGCCATGGATCCAGTCTTGTTACAACCGAGGAGAAGAGGGAAAAGGGTGGAAAAGTTTTTTGTGTTGGACTATGGAGGAGGAAGGTTTTGGTGGAGTGGTGGATGGATGGAGTGGCTGTGGATGAGAGGTGAGAGATGGATATGGTGGGAGTGAACCTGGACCTCTCCTTTTAAAGACTTTTTGTGGCATTCTTGCTGCGGCGTAGAGGAGTAGTGGGAAGTTGGTGGCGGCAGCGGCTTTTCTGCTTTTGCCGTTTTTCCTGTCTTCTTGTGCCGTACCAGCCACTTTCTGCCGTGCTTGCTTTTCTTGCTCCTCAAGATGTACTCCTCCATTCCTGGTGGCTTGGTCTTTGGTTTGAATTACTCTGACTTGTAGATTTAAGTGCCTTGGCGCACTGATCTGTGACAAAGGATCAAATGATGTAAAATGTTGGTGCAACACTGGTAGAAATGAGGTAAAACAGACAAGTTTTATGGTTGCAAGGTTCAGATATATGTGTAAATCTTAGAGTGATCAAAACCCCCAGACCAAAACCTTTGCTTGTCCTCAAGTAAAGAATGGTGCATTGTACCAAACAAAATGTAACAGAGCATGATGAGGGACATTGCTGACTCAATGCAGATAAATCTTGCAATTGCCAATTCAAAAACAAGTTTCACAAGAGAATTTGAGTATGTCTAGATCAAACAACATGGACACATGAGTATAAAGTAATTGACTCTGAAATTGAAAACTCAAGATCCAGTACATAGCCCAATATGTAATGCAAAATTAGTGCTTCACCTATTACAGTTCCCAGGAACATAATAGGCTAATGCATAGACAAGTTAGTCAGTTAGTAACTTAGCTTGATGGGTCAACTTAGTTAGTGCTTCACACACTACAATCCCAGGATCATAGGTGCTAGTGCTTTGGATATTTACAACAAGTTTTACTTAGCATCATCAGGTTAGTGCTTCACACACCACAATCCAGAGATCATGGTTGCTAATGCTAAACTTTTTCCTTCCTGTTAGTATGTTAGTGCTTCACAAATCACAATCCAGAGATCATGTTTGCTAATGCAAAAAAAATGCAACAGATGCAATTGGTTAGGGGCTAAGAAATGGATCATGAACTTCATTCTTAGGGCAATTAACAAATATACTGATGTTTCACAGGTTCTTTGAGTAGAGACATACAAAGGTTCTGATTTGAAACTTGGCTTTGAAAATAGGCATTTGCAAGAGTTATAAGCAGATTCAAAGCAAAGTTCTTCATAGCATGCAAAGTGATATTTTCAGGTTCAAGCAACAAAATTTGATTCGTTTCTTAACAGAGCACTTTCACACAAGATCAAACAATAGTATAGTATATTCTGATTCAGATTCTAACAAATGTGTGGAAATGGAAAGTGTTCACCTGATGGTTTTCCTGCTTCTCTGCCTTGTCAATCAACAGCAATCTTTCTCCTCATCCAAGTTATCACTGAAACAACAAAAAGAAACAAACACACAAGGCAAAAACATAAAAAGGTGAAAGGGAAATATATGATACAAGGGATACCAGGTTTCCTCCTGGAAGAGAGCTTGTTTAAAGTCACTAGCTTGACTATAGCTTCATCATCACTGGTTTGCATGGGTAGAGGATGCATTGGAGCCATCCTCTGGTTCATCATCTTCTTCAACTTGGTTTTCAATCAAATCTCCAATCCTGTAGTGCTTCAACCTCTGGCCATTTACTTTGAATGTTCCCTCAGCTGAGCTATAAACCTCAAAGGCACCATGGCCGAGGTCTCTCTTGATCACACAAGGGCCAAACCATCTGGACTTGAACTTTCCAGAGAATAAGTGTAACTTGGAATCATACACCAGCACTGACTGCCCTTCCTTGAATTCCCTTCTCAGAATGTGGGAGTCATGCCATTTCTTGGTCTTCTCCTTGTAAATCTTTGCACTTTCATAGGAATCATTCCTGAGCTCTTCAAGCTCACACAACTGCAGTTTCCTCATGTTTCCTGCTTTGCCAATGTCCAAGTTCAGCTTCCTGATTGCCCAATGCGCTCTGTGCTCCAATTCGACTGGCAGATGGCAAGCCTTGCCATAGATAATTCTGAAAGGTGACATGCCAATGGGTGTCTTGTATGCTGTCCTGTAAGCCCACAAAGTGTCGGGCAATTTCATTGACCAATCTCCTCTGGTCTTGGACACAACTTTCTCCAAGATTTGCTTGATTTCCCTGTTTGACAACTCCACTTGGCCATTGGCCTGCGGATGATAAGGAGTTGTCACTCTGTGATTCTTCACTCCATACTTGGTCAGAAGCTTCTCAAACTGGTCATTGTTGAAGTGAGCACCACCATCACTGATTACAACTCTTGGCACTCCAAATCTTGGGAAAATGACAGTCTTGAACATTCTACAAACTGCCTTGGCATCAGCATTAACAGTGGGAATGGCTTCAACCCATTTTGACACATAGTCAACAGCAACTAAAATATGCTTGTAGCCTTGAGAAGATGGCAAGGGTCCAACAAAATCAACTCCCCAAACATCAAACAATTCCACTTCCAAGATTCCTGTTTGGGGCATTTCATTTCTCTTTGACATCTTTCCTGCTCTTTGACAAGGATCACACTTCATTATGTACTCATGAACATCTCTGAACATACTTGGCCAAAAGAAGCCAGCTTGCAAAATCTTGGCTTGAGTCTTGAACACTCCAGCATGTCCTCCATACAATCCTGAATGGCATTGGAACATCACATCACTTTTTTCATCAGAGGGAACACACCTTCTCACAATGCCATCAGCACAATGTTTGTACAGAAAAGGTTCATCCCAATAGTAACTCTTGACATCATGGAGGAATTTTTTCTTTTGCTGGTAGGAGAGATCTGCTGGCACAATATCACAAGCTAGGAAGTTCACAAAGTCAGCATACCAAGGTGAAGTGGCACTGACTGCCATGAGCTGTTCTCCTGGCATCAAGTCTTGAATCTCTCTGTTTTCATCAATGTTGATTCTGGACAAGTGATCAGCAACTGAGTTCTCTGACCCTTTCTTGTCTCTAATTTCTATGTCAAACTCTTGGAGCAGAAGGATCCATCTGATGAGCCTTGGTTTAGCATCCTTTTTGCTCACTAAATATCTGATTGCTGCATGGTCTGTGTAGACAATGCACTTGTGTCCAACCAGGTATGGTCTAAACTTATCAAATGAGAACACAACAGCAAGCAGCTCCTTCTCTGTGGTGGTGTAATTGATCTGAGCATCATCCAAAGTCTTGCTTGCATAATGTATAACATGTACAGCTTTGTCTTTCCTCTGGCCAAGGACTGCTCCAACAGCAAAGTCACTTGCATCACACATAAGTTCAAATGGCAGTGTCCAGTCAGGAGGTTGAACAACAGGGGCTGTGATGAGAGCATCTTTCAATTGGTTGAATGCTTGCAAACAAGTGTCATCAAACACAAACTTCACTTCATGATTCAGGAGATTGGTGAGTGGCTTGGCAAGATAGGAGAAGTTCTTGATAAACCTCCTGTAGAAGCCAGCATGGCCCAGGAAGCTTTGAATTCCCTTCACATTTTCAGGAGGAGGTAGCTTGGCAATCACATCTACCTTTGCCTTGTCCACCTCAATTCCTCTAGCAGACACACGGTGTCCCAACACAATGCCTTCAGAGACAAGGAAGTGACATTTTTCCCAGTTCAGAATCAAATTTTGCTCAGAGCATCTGTGAAGGACTAAGGTGAGGTTCTTCAAGCAGGCTTCGAAGTCTTTTCCATACACAGTGAAATCATCCATGAAAACTTCCATAATCTTCTCAATGTGATCAGAAAATATGGACATCATGCATCTCTGGAAGGTGCCTGGAGCATTGCAAAGGCCAAATGGTAGCCTTTTGTAAGCAAAGGTTCCATAAGGGCAGGTGAATGTGGTCTTGTCTTGGTCAGAAGGGTGGATTGGAATCTGCAAAATCCAGAGTAACCATCAAGGTAGCAGTAGTACTTCTGGCCAGCAAGTCTCTCTAGCATCTGGTCCATGAATGGCAGAGGGAAGTGATCTTTTCTTGTAGCTTTGTTCAATTTTCTGAAGTCATTCACCATCCTCCATCCTGTAACAGGTCTTGTGGTCATGAGCCTTCCTTCTTCATTTTCAACAACAGTGTAGCCACCTTTCTTGGGCACAATGTGGATAGGACTCACCCACTCACTGTCAGAGATGGGGTATATCATTCCAGCCTTTAACAATTTCAGAACTTCTTCTTTACTACATCTTGCATAGCAGGGTTTAGTCTCCTCTGTCCTTCTCTTGTTGGCTTGCTGCCTTCTTCTAAGTGGATCCTGTGAGAACACACTTTCTCACTAATGCCAATGATGTCATCAATGGAATATCCAATGACATTCTTGTACAGCTTCAGAATAGACAGAAGACTTTCTTCTTGCTCACTTGAAAGGGCAGAACTAATAATCACAGGGTGTAACTTTTCCTTCTCCAAGAATGAGTATTTCAGATGGGAAGGCAATTCTTTGAGCTCCACAACAGAATGGTGAGCTAGATGAGCTGGTTCTCTTGCACTTGACACAGGTACAATTTCACAAATTTTTACTTCACAGAGCTGCTGTACATTGGTGGTTTCAGCAGTAACAAAGACTTGAGCTTCAGGCTCTTCTTGCTCAGGTTCTGGCAAAGTTTCTAGCACACTTCTTTCAACAACATCAATGGAATGGCAATGTTCAGGAACATTGGGTAAGTGAGTGGCATGTTTCATGCTGAATTCAGCTTGCTCTGATCCAAATTGTAATTTGAGGGTTCCACCTTTGACATCAATGATGGCACCAGCAGTTGCCAAGAATGGCCTGCCTAGAATCATTGATTCAGCATTGTCTTCCATCTCTAGCACAACAAAGTCCACAGGATATGCAAAGTTGCCAACTTGGACTGGCACATCTTCAAGGACTCCTACTGGTTTTCTCAAGGTTCTATCAGCAAGTTGAAGTGTCATTGGGGTAGGCTTCAACGTTCCCAGCTGCTGAATCTGGCTTGCAGCAGAGGGTAACACACTCACAGAGGAACCTAAGTCACAAAGGGCTGTGAAGGTTTTTCTTCCCACTACACAGGGAATGCTGAAACTTCCAGGGTCTTGTAGCTTCTTGGGCATGTGGTTCAAGATCACAGCACTGCAATCTTCTGTCAAGGCTACTAACTCAGGGCTGTCCAAACTCCTCTTCCTTGTGATCAGATCTTTGAAAAACTTTGCATATAGGGGAATGTGCAACACTGCATCCAAGATGGGGATGGTGATTTGCACTTCCTTCATGGTCTCAAGGAATTTAGAGTATTGCTTCTCCTCCTTGGTCTTGTCCAATCTCTCTGGAAATGGCACTTTCATCAACAAAGGCTTCTCTGTTGGTTCTGTGGCAGAGATCTGTGCCTTGGCAGGGTTTTCTGTCTGGGCAGGCTGTCCTGTTGATTTTTCCTGCCTTGGCAGAACAATTTCTGGAGGTGTTTGTTGCTGCACGGTGGGTCTTCTCTGTGGAGCAACATAAGTGACATTTGGTGGGGTTTTGAGTAAGGGTTCAGTGTTCACCCCACTCCTAGTGGTGACTGCATCAATAACTTCAGTAGTGGAAAGGGCACCACACTGTTTTGGGTTTTTCTCTGCTTGGGCTGGCAGTTTTCCTTCAGCTTGTTTTCCAATGTTGTTGGTCTGGATTCCAGCAGTGAGTTGCTGCATAGTCTTGTAGAAAAGTTCAGATTGCATTTTCATAGTTTCTTGCATTCCACTGAACATTTCCTTCTGTAGCTTCATCATTTCTCCAAGCTCAGATTGGCTGCTACTGCTGGATGAAGTAGTTTGCTGATGTACTGGGTGGTGTTGTTGTTGTGGGTGTTGCACTTGACCTTGGGGTCTGAAATTTTGTTGTCCAGGCTGATGGTAACTCTGCTGGGATGCTTGGGCATAGTGCTGCTGCCCTGGTGCTGGGTAACTTTGCTGATTATTGCTCTTGTAAGAAAGGTTGGGGTGGTTTCTCCAAGAGGGGTTGTAACTTTGGGAATATGGCCCTTGATTCTGGGCATAGTTCACCTCTGATATCATGGCTTCAGGAGGTGCAGACAAGGTACATTCCATGAGAGAATGGCCTTCTTTTCCACAAATTGCACAGGCAGAAGTAACTTGGTTGACAGGAACCAAAGCTTGGCTGTTTCTTTCTGTCATGAGCTGGGCAAGCTGAGTTGTTAAACTCTCCAACTTGGCTTCCAAAGCATTCTGGCCACTTGACTGAATCTGCAGCTGATTGTTGGGGTGGACAGCTCTTTCATTTGTCCAGGAGAAGTTGTGTGATGCCATGCTCTCAATCAACTCAGTAGCTTCATCAAGGGTCTTGTTCATGATTCCACCTCCAGCAGCTGAGTCAACAAATGATCTGGTTTGCTCTGTCAAACCCTTGTAGAAGGTTTGCAAGATGAGCCATTGCTCCTGGCCATGGTTGGGACACATCCTGATGAGACCTTGGTATCTCTGCCAAGTATCATACAGGCTTTCTCCTTCATATTGCACAAATCTTGTTATCTTGTCTCTGCACTCAGCTGCTTTGGTTGGAGGGAAATATCTCTCAAAGAAGGCTTGAAGAACATGTTCCCATGTGTCTCTGCAGTGAATAGGAAGAGAGTGGAACCAAACTTTTGCAAGTCCAGACAGTGAGAAGGGAAACAATTGCATCCTGATGGCTTCAGGAGGAACACCATTGTGCTTCAAAGTGTTGCAGTACTCCAGAAAGTTTCTGATATGCTCATGGGGGCTCTCCAAAGCAGAACCTTTGAAGGGATTATGTTGCACCATATTGATCAGAGCTGGCTTGATTTCCCAGTTGTTTGCTTGTATTGCAGGCATAATCACATCTGCATTGTTGATCTGGTCCTTGGGAATCCACAAATCTCTCAACTTCTTATCACCCATGCTGAAATCTGAGGATGACGATTCCAAATCTGAGACAGAGGTTTCCAAATCTTCAGCAGAAACTTCAGAAGCTGCTCTCTTTCTTGCAAACAAAGTCCTCTCTGGCTCAGGATCAAATGGGGCTAGTGGAGAATCTTCAGAGGACTGCATCAACTGAATTCCCACGGAGATTAGATGAAATCATTGTTCTACACACAATCACAGACAAGAACTTGATCAAGGGTTAGTGAACTAAATCCCCTAATAAAAGTTCTAAGCTTGATCACAGACAAGTCATTAAAACAGACAATCAAAGATTGCAAATTGGAACAAGTATTTACACAGCTTAGTCTACTGTAATCTAAGGAAACAATCAAAAGTTGATCCCCGGCAACGGCGCCAATTTTGATC